>JXCR01079289.1:269828-306171 GCA_002079205.1 Phalaenopsis hybrid cultivar
GTCATATTAAACGTCGACCATTAGATGATCCGATTAGGAGAGTAGATGTTTTAGATTCGACTTGTGTTAAGAAAGGCAGAGGTAGACCTAGGAAGACTTGGGCTTATTGTATTAAAAATGATCTTAATTTATTAGAACTAAATGAAATTATGACACTAAATAGGACGCAATGGAGAAAAAGGATTCATGTGGCTGACCCCATGTAGTGGGATTAAGGCTTTATTGTTGTTGTTGTTGTTGTTGTCGTCGTCTATCACTAGACTGCCAAAGCTAGAATAAAACTATGGTTTCAGCCCATTAACTGTATAATCAGTCGCACCACTTATTTTCTAAAGCTGCTCGTCTCATTCATGATTTCTATTTCCACATTAGTAGTCGCTAATTATTTAGAGGATTTGCATGCATACAAATCAATTTCTATGTATTTACATATCCAACACTTAAATTTCATTTTTTACATACATACCACCTTGCATATGCATGAGAAGGTACATCCCATTGTTTGAAGTTAAAATGATGGTATTTTTTTATGTGATATGAAATATTTGGGTTGCATGATTGTACAAATCAAATTTTAGGTGTTAGATGTGCAAATGCATAGTAATTGGGTGGTATGTATGTAAATGCCCCTAATTTCTTCACAAATACTATCTTTTTATGATTAACAGAAAGTAATTAAAAGATCTATATAATTCTTTTTTATTTTAGTGAACATATTATTGTGACAATTAAAATATTCTTTGTAAATAAAAGTAATATGTGATGTTAAAGAAGTAAATATTAAATTCTAAGTGTGAGATATGTAAATACACAAGAATTATGTTTATTAAAATTTTATTATTACGATCCCCGTAGATTTCATGTCTTATGATATGATCGTTAACTCGTGTATTTTGAGTTTTAAATAATTTTTTAATACGTTGTGACGAAACACCTGAACCGTAATTGAAATTAATACTTAAAAATTCTGCATTAGAAATTAAACTATTAAAAGAAATAATGTTTGCTATAGAACAGAACTAAACAAAAATCAAATTTTAAGAGTGTGTAGCTAAGCCAAACATAATTGATACGTCAGCAAAAAATTTATACGAACAAGCAATCATTTCAATGCATTTTTAGTTGATCTTTTATAGTTAAATTCAAGATCATTCAAACTGTAGTTTCAACAAAATTAGAATTAAACTAAGCATCTTGACAATACAAGCTCAATGATATTATAAGCGATTCAATTCAAATTCAAACAAGCCCAAATCAGGCATTTGAAGCGCAATTGAAAACATTGAAACATTAATTGGAAGACCAAACGAACTCTGAACTAGACATATATATAGTCAAAATAAGCATCTCGATGAGAGGAATCTACCAAGCCCAATATTATCTATTTTTAATGTCTTTAAAAAAAGTATATATACATATATATATAAGAGAATCAATGTGAAACATTTGATAGTGTTTTGAGATTCTGATTATATTTTTCAAAGTGTAATTTTAGAAAACCATGAGAGAGAGGAAATGAGGAGTGTGCTCGCGATAAAGATATAACTCTTGAAGGAAAGTGCAAGCCTTATGATTTTGAGCAATTATCGATCACCAACAGTGATTTTTGTGGACCAACCACGGGTGCATTAGCCAACTAGTAGCCACCAATTAAAGTTATGTCCCACATACCTCTACTCTTATATTTGTTGAGTTATTTCAAGATAGTTGTGGTTTCAACATAATTTTGTAATCTCATCTTTTCTAATTCATGGGAGAGGAATAAATGTCTTTAATTTCCTAGTGAATTAGTTTAACTAGGCTAATCCGAGTATTTATTTTTATTTTTATTTTTTTATTTTTGGCTTTTCTGTGCTTTTTTGCCTAAAATTTATAATTGTCTCTTATATTTTTATATCTGTATGTGCTAAAAAACTATTCTGCATTAAAGCTTAAATTTTTTTATCGTCGAAAATTTTCTAGCGAATAATAATAATCAAGTCGGCTCTAATGTGTTGACCAAAATTATTATTATGTTGAAAAGAATCAATTCACAAAAAGAAAAAAGCAAAGTTCTTGGTCAAACAATTTACACACATGCTTTCATTTTGGGATATTATGATGATTTTTTTGAATTATTTTGTATTTTCTATTTTCTAATAGTTTTTTATTGGTTTTAAATGGAGAAATGTATTTTAAACTTTTAAATTTTTTTTTAATTTTTCTTAAGTTTCTTTGACCACAGTAAACCTACCAAACTTGATTTTATATTTTCCTGGCTTTTACTTTATTTTATATAATTATTGTATGATAATGCTAAAAGTTCTAGAAAATTAGGGTTTCTGATTATAGGGGTGTTCTTTAACTTTGAAAAAATCAAAGAACACTCCTAAGCACATGAAGAGAAAGCCCTCCAAATTTCACATTGTTTTGATTAATATTTAATTAGTTTTTATTTAAATAAGTTTTAATGTATTTAATTAATTTAAAATAAATATAAAGAACTTTTTTTAGTGCACATTATTCTTCTTTGTTCACTGAGCAAAATGATATTTTTATTTTATTTTGAGGATTTTTTTACACTATGATGTGTATTTTTAGAGTTTCTAAATCAATTTAAATAGAAAACACCCCTATTTATCTACTTATATAAGTCACCGCCAGCGCAAACTCGATGGCTCTGAAGTCCTACGTGTCGTCCCTTGATTCGCCACGCTTTTCATTTCGGTCGCTAGCTCGGCCCCCTATCCACGTTCCATCCCTCTTTCGACTCCATCTTCGTCGTTAGTTCAATACATGCAAAAACGGTGGCATCTGTTCATCGTCCCCAACTGTTCGCACCCAAGGACCACCCAACTGCTAACCCTAGGATCTCGCTTGATGCTTTATGAAATTACATGTGGTTTGTTCCTACACCTTCATCTAAGTGAAAAAAACATATATATACGATTAAAAACATATGAAATACACATTTCTTTCACAAAGGTCCAAACCGAGGGAATAAATAGAGATTTCGGGTTATACCTTTGTCCAAGAGGTGAGGCCTCAATTGGGTTTGTTGGAGATGATCATCTTGACCTCAAGAACCTCATTGAAGTGTCACCTGGAGCTGTCATGGGGTCTAAGTATGAACTGTACCAAAGGGTGGATCGAGCTTGGTCTTGATTTAGGTTAGAGAGCTCGGGAATGATGAATTTTGATTGGGGAAGTAATTTTAGGCTATGGTGAAGCTTTTGGAAGGCTAAATTTAATACTTGGTGGAATTTGGTGGAATGGCAAAAGGTCCTGGTTCTCAGTTGGGAAATTGGGTATTTGGACTCGGTTTGACGAGTGGAAAATGGTGGGGATGAACTTTGCAAGGCTAAGGGAATATTTTAGAACAATTTTGGCAGGGCATCGCCAAAGTTTGTGCATCACCTCCATTTGGTCGTGAGGTGGTAGTGTTTTTATAAGCAGGGAAGGGGGCTTCAATTGGGTTGGACAGTAGGTGCAAAGTGCTACCCAGGTAGAGGGGAGAAGAGGGAACCAATCCAATGGGAGTGAGCCACACTGGACGGGCAAACATTGGAGTTTTAGCCATGGGAGACCTCTCGAGTTTGGTGTTTTCCGGCGACTAGGGTGACTGAATAGGCCAAGGGTGGCGTTTAGGTGGCTCAGGGAGATTATGATTGAAGAATTGTGGAGGCAATTGGGTTGTGTCAAGTGGCCAAGGGTGGATCAAAAAGGAATGAGGTTTAGGCCTCTTTTGGGTTTGACTTGGGTTTAGCCCTTGGAAATGGCTTGGTCTACCTCCCCATGGTAGCTGGTGTAGTCTTATTGTCTTTGAGTTCAATCCGAGAAGTCACATCCAAGAGGTTAGGGTTTGAACTAAGGCTTGGCATGAAGCATGGGAAGGTGAGCGGAAGCTTGGGGGGTTTGATAGCATGTCCTCCTTTTGCCCACTTAGGGTATGGTGTATTTTCCATGGCTCATGCGGCTCACATTGGAGAAGACTCTATGACTTGCATGTGGCTTAGTAAACTTTCATGAGGATGGATTTTAGAAATTTTGGGGATTTTATGTGATGGTATAAATCCAAATATGGCAGAATTTAATCATGTTTGGCATGGTGTATATTTTGATTTCATTAATGGGATGAGGAGGATAAGGAATTTATCATGCGGGCTTTTGATTTTAAAGGAATTAGAAATTGGACTTGCTTTTGGTGGGCTTTTAAAAATGGGTCATGGGTAATTCATTTGGGCTTGAATTTTTATTTAAGTTATTCAAGATGGGTGTTGTTGAATTTGGGAATTGTCGTGATGAAAATTGGGGCATGAATTTGGTGAAATTGAATTTGTCATGTAGGCTCAAATCTTATAGATTTTGGATTTGGGGTTGATTTGACTTTAACCTTGGATAGGTATGAATTTGGGATTGAATTTTGGTGGAGCTCAATTTGAATTTGTCATTAGGAGGATTTGAAATTGACTTGGTGGAAATTAGGGGCAATTTGGGAATTTTGGTGAATTTTAGGTACCTTTGGTATTTTGATGAAAATTACGGTATTTTGGGCAATTTTGGTAATTTGGAGAGGTTCAAAATGATTTTGGCGAAGGTTTTGTATTTGGACAATTTTAGGTATGTTTGAGGATTCGGGGGTATTTTGGTCATTTTACAATTTTTTGGTGGATTTAGGGTTTGATTTGATGATATGAGCATGCAAGCCATGAAAAATCTCCTCAAAGCCATATGGTCCTATGAGAACTCATTTTAGAGCCTCTACATGTTGGTCTCAGTCATCCTAACTAAAGGTTAAGGACTTAAGACTACGCACATGAGTCTTCAAAAGAGCCTAAAGAGTAGTCATGGACTCCAAGGGGAAGATAGGCCAATTTAGGTAAGCTGGATGATTTTGGGTGTCTTAGGGAATTTGGGGATTTCAAATGTGTCCAAGACCAAGCCACCTAGTGCTGCACTAAGGCCAACTGATCCTATGGGAACTCACTCTTGGGTCTTTAAATGTTTGTCTTAGTCATCTCAAGTGACAAATGAGAGCTTGTGACCACCCATGTGGGACTCCACAAGAAGAGTCAAGAAGTGTTTGGAATTTCTATGGTGGTAGGTTCCATCACTATTCCTCTAAGATATTGAACAGGAAAATCTTATGACTAGATCCTAGGCTTTTAAAGAAGAGAAATATACCTCATCAAAAATGAGGTCAAAACCAGGTTGTCTTAAATAAAAAGAATAATAATTAACACATTAATGTTTAAAATAGATGCAGAAAACTCTAGCTTTGTTTTACGTAGATGCTAGAGACAACATACAAAATGTCGCTTTAGATTTACTTTGCATATTATGAGGGTGTTCAAACTTTATTTTGTAGGGTTGCTGACAATGACTTTTTATATACCTAAAAATACAAGAATTTGACACCACTACTAGAAGATTTAAACCCTCGGCAATAACGCTAAAAACTTGATGCAACTTTTAATATGAAAGAATTTATGAACCCAGATTTATATATTTATAATAATTTTGTAAAGTCACAGTTTCAAACGCAAGTATACGTATCGCTCAAGTAATACAGAGCTCTAGTGGAGTCTCATTTATTGATCCCACAGGGAAGCGAGGTAAGAGATCCTTAGTCAAATCCTAGTCTACAACAATTAGTCCTTAGTTTTGAATGTCGATTAAAATGATGTTTTATCTAACAACTACTCCTAAATGCAAGTGTTAAATGTAAAGATAGTAACTATAACTAAATGCAAATATTAATTCTAAAGATAACCCTTTTTGGATAAATTGGTTTGGAGAATTTTGAGATATTAAAAACTATTATTCTTATGTAATGAATTAGATAATGTAAAGGAATGAGATGCATTAAATATTGTATGTGCCAAATAGGAGCAATCCTATTCTTTACCCTTTGGTCCAAGCATGAGGAACATTGACTAATCATATGCTTGTTTACTGAATCTGTGGCTAGGCTGGTAGGATACCGAGTCTCACTTCGGAGCTCCCACGTTCCCCTCACCTGAGAGCTAACATCTCCGCTTCAGTACTCAAACAATAGGATCGAATTGAGGATTTTAGTCTATCACCCTAAAATCTCCAATTCTACGCCCATCAAAGTATATTTCCCTATTTATTTGCATTCAACTCCCTTGAACTTAACCATCCATGAAATCTGAATGTGGTTCTACTTTGTTGAGAATTACACAACCCTCTTGGGTCTTAATGCAATTATAACGAATTTTAACACTACAACGGATCTTTATTATAATGTAAATAAAGTGCAACTAAAAATCATCACATTGATAAATAAATATGCTTCTAACATGCATCACAAAATCCTAAACATGAACTCTACTCATTACAAAAGAAAAGTAAAATGAAAATAACAACATAATCTTCTTATGTCATTTTTTCCAAACAAGAAGAGAGAGTAAAAGAAGCCCATCACAAAGCACAAAGAAAACGCAATGAAAACTTCATTTAACCAAAGCAAATCCACTAGATAAGTGTTTAAAAAAATCAAAAGATAACGAAGAACACAATACTTAGCTTTTTCCCTTTGAAAGTAAGACAAATATCTCTCCCACAAAGTTTCCCGCTGATCCATGCAATGCTGGAACATCTCCTTACAAATCCTCTCAAAATCTCATCTTCAATCTCTCCAAAAGAGTAGAAATCTACATTTCTACTCCTATTCTAAAAACCCTAAACTTTCTCCACACTTTTCCTAACATTCCTCTCACAAAAAAACCCATTTTTCTAACCTAAATTCTTTCTTTTAAAGTGTAGGGACGAAGTTTGAAGAGTTGCCACAAGAATCCTTTCAAAAAGCGTCCAAATACGTTGATTTTTGTCTCGGGCGCTGTCGGCGAGCTTTTCTGTCATTTTTCGGTCTTCTCTGGTAAATCTCGCTGTCGACTCCGTTTTGGGCGTCGTCGGCGAGCAGACTGTGCAGCTCCACAGTTTCGCTCCGTTCGGCTTCGTTTCGCCCCAATTTCAGTTGCGTTGTGTTTCTAACAAATAGCCCTACAAAATAAGCATGAAAACACCCTTCCTTCACAATTTCGCTCTGTTCGACTCCATTTTGCCCCATTTCAGTTGCGTTGTGTTCCTAACAGATAGCCCTACAAAATAAGCATGAAAACAACCTTCCTTTAAAGTGTAATCTCATTCAAAAATATGCAAGAAGTGTAAAAGAGATTAAGTATCGAAAGACTTATCGAAAGGTGATAGGGCGAAATTTCATTTCTTACTTGTTTTTGCTCCAAATTGCACCATTTTTGTTTATTTTTCTCCAAAAGTCCATAATTCATCATACCTACAACAAAACATCAAAAATACCCTTCTTTAAAATGCAATATCATCAAAATCAGTGTAAAATAGGTATGAAAATCTCAACATATTTTCCTTTGGTTAGTTGCTAAAATAAATAATCTGTTATAGTAACCTGGGATCTTTCCTTTAATTCCTCTTTTATAGATTTAGGAAGTCTTGTGGTCAATTGATTATAAACATCTCAATTATCCAAAAGAAGACAAAACACGAAGCTAAGGATGAACCTCAACAAAACCATCAACAATAGTTCGGATAATGTCAGTGGATGAGTCTGACTTCGGTTTGTCACACATACCATTAGTATAACTTTATTCATTCAATAGGTCTGCCCAAATTATAGGCCAATATTTACCTTTCAGCCTTTTGCTCGGATTACTGGTAGGCCCACCTAAGGACTAAACCTTCTACCCCAACTTAAACAACTTCAATTTAACTTTTCACAAATGAAATCTATAACCTAAATCACATAAATCGATGCATTCACAACCATAGAAACATCATATACCTAAAACAACCTCAACTAACATCAAATAAAACTTAGTAGAAACTCTTTTTCAATTCAGGAATATGAATGATAATGTTCGTAGGCATATGCATAACATATTGCTCATATTCCTTATCTTCAAGCCCTCACTCTTAGCATGAAAAGGGGTGGTTTGACATGTGAGAACCACTATCTTATAGAGTGAGTTTTGCCTAAGCATACTAATTAGCCTTTTTGAATATACCATCTTTTTTGTTGAAGAGGTTTTAATTTTACTTTAAAAGAGGTTTATTGTATTTTAAAGAGGATTTAATTCATTTTAAATTCTATAATAGCTCAAATGCTTTATGTTCTAATTCTACTGGTAAGTGGCATGTTTTACCAAAAATAATTCTATATGGGGACATTCCAATAGGAGACTTATAGGCAGTTTTGTATGCCCATAGTGCAGTATCTAATCTAGCAAACCAATCCAATTTATAAGGATTTACAGCTTTTTTTAAGATTCGCTTTTTTCACGATTTGATATTTCTGCTAGATCGCTTGTTTGAGGATAATAAACAGTAGAAAATCTATGCATATATTATATTTTCTAACCAATTTCATGATCCTCTTATTCCTAAAATGGGATCATCCATTCGTAATAATCATTCTTGGCATTTCATATCTTGTAAAAATATTTTTATTTAAAAATTTAGAAACACTCCAAGCATCACATTTAGGTACATCAATAGTTTCTATCTATTTGGACATATAATCAATAGCAAGCAATATATATAAAATTCTAAATGAAGACATAAATGATCCCATAAATTATAATCCCCACACATCAAAAATTTCAACTTCCAATGTGTAATTCAGAGGCATTTCATTTCTTCTAGAAATATTTCTTACTCGCTGACATCGATTATATGTTTTAATATATTCATTAATATTTCTAAAAAGAGTAGGCCAATAAAATCCAGCTTGCAAAATTTTATGTGTTGTTCTACTAGTTCCAAAATGTCCTCTAAATTCAGAATCATGACATTGTTAAATTATTTGTTTAGTTTCTTCATAAGGCACACAAATTCTAATGATCAAATCTTTACAATGTTTATATAAATGTGGGTCATCCCAAAAAATAGAATTTTGAATAAAGAATAAATTTCTTTAATTGTCGATTCTTTACATCTGGTGGTAGAATATCACTCACAATATAATTTATTATATTGACATATCACGGTATATTCTTTATATTAATATTATATAATTGATCAGGGAAATTTTCCAAAATTCCATTTACAAAATCAGTTAATATTACTTGTTCTAGACTAGACAAATAATCAGCTATTTGATTATCATTTCCCTTTCTATCTAGTACCATAAAATTGAACTCTTGCTGCAGAAGTTCCCATCTAATTAATCTTGGTTTAGCATCCTTCTTTTGCATCAAACATTTGATAGCTGAATGGTCTGTATGCATTTTACATTTAGCTCCAATTAATTAAGGTCTAAACTTATCAAAGGCATAGACAATAGCTAATAACTCTCTTTCAGTAGTGGTGTAATTAATTTGAGCATCATTTAGAGTTTTACAAGCATAATATATTACTTTAAAAACTTTATTATACATTTATATTAAAATAGCTCTAATAGTATGATCACTATCATCACACATTATTTCAAATGGTTTCTCCTAATCAGGTGGAACTATTATAGGAGCAGTAATTATTTTTTCCTTCAATAGTTCAAATGTTTTTATGCATTCCTCATAGAAATTAAATTTCGTATCATTTTCTAAAAGTTGGCATAATGACTTAGTAATTTTTGAAAAAAATTTTATATAACGCCTGTAGAAACTAGCAAGTTCTAGAAAACTTCTTACCCCTCTAACAATAGTAAGAGGTGGTAATTTCACAATAACTTGATTTTTTGCTGGATCTACTTTCATGTCATTTTCAGAAATTTTATGTCCAAGTACAATTCCTCCTGCAACCATAAATTAAATTTTTTTCTAAATTTAACACTAAGTTGATTTTTTCACATAGTTCTTGAACTTTTTCTAAATTATTTAAACATAATTCAAATGAAGTTTCAAATATGGAAAAATTATCCATAAATACTTCCATTCAATGTACGATTAAATTACTAAAAATTAACATCATACATCTTTGAAAAGCAAATGTTCCTTTAAGGGCTTGTAAATGTTGTTTTCTCTTGATCCTCAAGAGCAATCAGAATTTGGTGATGCCCGACATATCCATCTTGAAAGCAGTAATATTATTTTCCAGCTAATCTATCCAATATTTGGTCCAAAAATAGTAAAGGAAAAAGTTCTTTTCTAGTGGCTATATTTAATTTTCTATTGTCTATAGAAATTTGCCAGCTAGTAACTTGTCTTATTGGAATTAATTCATTTTTTCATTTACTTCAACTGTCACTCATTTATTTGGAACATAGTGAATCGGACTTACCAAAGCACTGTTTGAAATAGGATATATAATTCTAACATCTAACCATTTTAATATTCCTTTTTTTAACAACTTCTTTCATTATTGGGTTTAATCTCCTCTGAGGATCAGCTTTAGGTTTGTATTGTTCATCTAATAGAATTCGGTGCATACAAATCGAATGACTGATTCCTTTAATATCTGCTAAATTCCATCCAAAAGCCTTCTTATATCTTTTCAACATTTCTACGAATATTTACTCTTGAATTTCAGTTAAATCAAAAGATATAATAACAGGCAATGTTGGTGAATCTTCTAAAAATACGTATTTTAAATGGGTAGGTAATACTTTCAGTTTAAGTTCAGGTGGTTTAATACTTGAAGGAATAAGATTTTTATTTTCATTTTCCAAAAGGTCTAAAGTTTCAAATTTTTCCTAAACATAATTTAAATTCTCTTCTTTTATTTCATTCTCATTCTCAAAATACTCTTCTTGCCTTAATTTTTCTTCAAACATTCCCTTAAATCTCTCATTACTTAAATAATTAGTAACTTTCATTCTAAAACATTCATTGTTTTTTTCTAATATAGGATATTTCATAGCTTTTGCAATATTAAATGTTACTTCTTGATCATTGAATCTAATTATTAATGTTCCTTTTTGCACATCTATCACAACTCTCCCTGTTGTAAGAAATGGTCTCCCCAAAATAATAGAAATCTCTTTATCTTCCTCTATGTCTAATAAAATAAAGTCTACAGTATAATAAAGTCTACAGGAAAAATAAATTTATCCACTTTCACTAATATATCTTTTATAACTCCTTTAGGATAAGTTATTGATCGATCAACTAACTGAAGAGTTACAATAGTAGGGGAAATCTCTCTTAAATCTAAACATTTAAAAATTGATAGAGGTATTAGATTAATAATAGCTCCTAGATCATAACTGCGCTACACTCTTCACTGAGTGTCATAGTCTCGTGATCTACAAACTTCTTTTTCTTGTTTAGTATATCCTTCATAAATTTCACATAACTTGGCATTTGTCCAAAGCTTCAATGAAAGGAATATTTATCGTTAACTTTTTAAGGATTTTCAAAAATTTTGTAAATTGTTTATCTGTATTCTTCTGCTTCAGTCGTTGAGTAAACCGAGGTGGTGGTTTTTCTAAAGAAATTTGTGTTGGTTTATTTTCATCAATGTTGCTTTCAATTTCTACCTTCTCCTCCTCAACTTCAGTTTCTCTTTGGATTCTTGTTTCCACCTCTTTTCCACTTCGTAATTGAATAGCTTTAATTTTCTCCTTATTCTGATCTTTTGGATTAACTTCAATAGTACTAGGAAGAATTCCTAAAGGACTATTACTAAGTGCAATAGCAATATGTCCTAATTAATTTTCAATATTCCTAATTGTAGCTCCTTGATTTTGTATTTGATTTCCCATATTCAACATTACTTCTTCCATAGTCAACTTCTTCTACTTAACTTATGAGTCATTGTTAAATCTAAGTGGATAATAAAGTCTAGTTAGGATTCCCTTGGTTATTTGAATTTCTTGAGGGGTTCACCGAATTGTTATAATTATTTTAACTAAAATTAGAGTGATTTTTCCATCCAGGATTATAATAATTAGAATAGGGATTATTGTTTCTATTATTTATAGCATTCATAGTTTCATAAGATGATTAAGTATCAATTATTTGTTCTAGTGAATTTTCCTCTAACGCCGGTGGTATTTAAGATTAGTTCACTCTAAATTGATCAAACTTCTTCGATATAGCGGCAATTTGAGATGCTAAAATAGATATCGCATCAGAATCATGAATACTAGCTACTCTCTTTGGATTTACCCGTTCAAAGGGCCATTGAAAATTATTAGTAGTCATTTCCTCTATTAAAAAATATGCTTCATCAAAAGGTTTTGACAATAATGATTCATTTGCAACAGCATCTATAATAGATCTTAGTGATCCTACTAATCAATTATAAAAGGTTTGAATTATTAACCAGTTTGGTAAAACATGGTGTGGACATTTACTAAGGAGATCTTTAAATCTTTCACAGACTTCATATATCAATTCCCCTTCAAATTGAAGAAAAGATGTAATATCATTTCTAAGCTTAGCAGTTTTCGAGGGTGAAAAATGTTTAGTCAAAAATTTTTGTGGTAGTTCTCCCCAAGTTCTGATAGATTCCGATGCTAATGAATTTAACCAAGCATTAGCTTTATCTTTTAATGAAAAAGGAAAAGTCTAAGCCTGACAACATCATTAGACACTCCATCATATTTAAAAGTAGCACATATTTTAAGAAACTAGCAAAATGTAAGTTAGGATCTTCAGTAGGTGTTCCTTCAAACTGATTATTTTGTATCATTTGGATAATACCAGGTTGTTGACCTCACTTTTGGTTGAGGTCTAGTTTTTCCTCTTTAGTAACCCAGGGTCTAGCCATAGGACTTTCCTGTTGACTATTCCTAGAAAAATAGAAAAAGAACTATCACCATTAGAATTTCTAAACTCCCCTTTGCTCAACTTAAAGCTCTACATATTGGTCCTAACCTATAGCACTTAATAGGTGGGGTCATTATGCAGGAGCTCAAGGAGAGTTCCCATAAGACTGCTTGACCTTAGGATTGACCCTGGGTGTTGGTCTGGAGCTAGTTCACTCACTTACACTCACTCTCACCCACAATCACTCACAACCCTAAACCCAAAATTATTGACTATGATCCCTTGATCTTTTGGGAAACTCATGTAGATGGTCCCTCATACCCATTAGCCCTAGGCTAGGGTTTAGCTAAGACCAGTGCATAAAGGACCCAAATGGGATTCCATTGGCCCATGGCTCATATAGGGTGGTTGGTAGGTACCCCAATTCTACCAAAATATTCAACTTGGCCTTTTGCCCCTAAATTCCCCCAAATTACCTAGATACCCTTGGAGCCCTAAATTTGGTCAAAATTCCCAAATCCACCCAAAATGCCCAAATTTGCTCAAAAATCATTTCAAACCATTTCAAGATACTCAAATTACCCAAAAATGCCAAATTTACCAAAATACCCCCAAAATGGCCAAAATTACAAAAATATTCTTGGCACCCCAAATTTTCCCACATCCTCCAAAATCACTCCAAATATCTCCAAAACCAATTTGGACCCTTCAATTGAACCCAATTTGACCATTTTCACAAAAAAAACCCCCAAATTGCCTTTAAGGGCCCAATTTCCCTAAATTTACCTCAAGTGTCCATCAATTTGGTCCCAATTTCCCCCAATTTCAATCATAAACTCAAATTCACCTTTCATATGACTAATCTGAATCAAATTTAAGCTTAATTAGCCCATGCTTTAAGCTCAATTTTGATCTAAGTCAAACCCCTAATTTTGTCCCTATGACTTGATCCCATCAAATTGAACCCTTTAGCCTACTTTATTTGCCCCAATTTGAATCCTAAAATCTTCATGACAATCCTAAATATCAAATTTCACCTTCAATTGGCCTTGGTGAAGCTTCAATTTCATTTAATTTTAGTCCAAATCAAAAAATCCTCAAATTTGCCATAAATTGGCTATGTCCCAAAATTCCACTCAATTGAATGCCTTAACCCCAAAATTGGCACACAATTTATATTGAAAACTCTTCATGATGTTACTATAGACCATTTTTAATAATCACTTTGGACTTAGCCCAACTTAGACCCAAGTCTATCCCGACATGCCCAAATTGACAAAAATCCCAAAATCCTTCAAATTGAACCCCCAATTGAACTTAAAATCATTTCAGTCTTTCACCAAAAATCTTCATAAAAATCATCTACACGATGTTGATTAATCAATTGGGCTCAAAGTCATGGCTAGCCTAACCCAACCCAACTTTTAGCCATTTGGACCCAAATTGAACCCATGCACCAAAATTGACCTAGCCATGTCAAATTGATCAAGGCAAGACCTTCTACATCCAACTTTTGGATCCTAGTGACCAAACTAGACTCACTTAACCCACCCTAGATGAGCCATGGATCAAAGGCCACCTAAATCAAGGGATTTGTTTCCAAAACACATCACCAACCTAATAAATATTTGTTACAGATTCCTCTGAGGTTCTTGAGCCACCTAAGCACCTCCCCTGCCATGGCCAGCCACCCTAGTTGCTAGAGGAGCTAAAACTAAGAGCCCTAAGCTAAGTTTAAAACCCAATTTCACCCATCCAATGTGTTTTGCTCTGATTGGATTTAACACTTTAAAACCCTCCACCTAAGCATCATTATGCACCCCTCAATTGGTTGTGACAGCCACCCTAAGCTATTTTATTTAAACCTAACTCCCATGGCCAAGAGGAGGGGTGCTGGAATTTTACCAAGGAAAGCTTCCCTAATTGCTCCCATAGCCTCTTTGAGACCTCCTCAGTGCAAACCAAACACTTCCTTTCCTTAATACCCATCGTCAGAGCTCAATTTTTTAGTTCGATTCTGGCTTGAAATAGAATAAGTTTGGACACACCTCCACATTGCACCAAATCTCAATTAAACTTGCCCACACCTTCACCACAGTGAAAGAAGACAAAACCCCATCAAAGCCCCCTCACAGAGGCCTCTACCCTAGACTTTGATCAACACCCAAATTTTGTTTTGATCGAATTTGGATCTATGCATTTCACCACATCAAGAGGCTTCATCCCTAGCCTTCTTGGACCTCCACAAATGTGTCGAGCACCTCTGATTGAAGCTTCCCTTCTCAAAACAAAGATATAAACCTCCCCACTGTCTCAAGCTTATTTTGATTCTACACTTGCATAGATCCAATTTAATGTCATGTTTACCATATGGATATGTTCCTTTCACTTAGAAGTGTCTATAGGATCAAACTCGAACGAGTTTGGTTGAGAAATGAGTGAGATCTTAAGGTTTTAGGGTTAACAGTCACGAGTTTTGGCTATCGGGGATGATGACGGGGAGTTGTTCGATCGAGCATGGATCGAATGGATGTACGGACATGATCGAGCCAAATAGCGCCTTCATACATGAATCGCGGGCCAATTCAGCGTTGAGGTGGAAGGCAACGCCGAACCAAAGGACGCCGTGTGGAGCTTCAAAGCCGTCGTAGGATGACGCGGCGTCATGTCACTTAGATAGAAAAATAGGGATTTTTTTATTTATTTAAATTCCAATAACTTTGAAAAATCATATCTTTACATAAAAAATCATAAAAAAAAATTAAAAATATCTTAGTACTCAGTGAACAGATGAAAACAATGTGGAAATGGTTTAAAGTTTATTTGATGTATACTTTTATTTTAATTAATTAAATGTTGTTCTAAGTATTTTAATTCTCCATGCATTCAAGTATTTCACCATGGCTTGATATTTTGGCATGTTGTTGTCTCTGTCATGGGGGATATTGATGCACCAAAAATATATACATTTTTAGACCCATATTTTATACTTATTTTTTGTGATATTGTACCTTAATAGAAGGTATTTTGATGTTTTATTGCAGGTTGTTGATTTTTAGGACATAAAGCAAAAATGATGGAATTTGGAGTCAAAATGACGTTTTTGAAGAAGAACTCAGCGTCGATCGCGCCAAGGGCAGCACCGACCGCGCAGAACAACAGAACAGCTGAAATTTTTTACTCTGTGCCGACGGCGCCAAAGGCGGTTCAACCCCCGTTTCTAAAAGGTTTGATGTATTTGGACAATTTTTGAAGAGTTTTTGGAGGCACCTCTTGGAGAACTGGTCTTGGGCTTTATTTGGGGTCAAAATTCATCAGGAAATGGACTCCTTTTTCACTCCAAAACATTGTGTCACGCTCCATTTTTGTCATTCTTCATAATCTATCTTCATTCCACCACCATATTGGAGTCCATTAGTGATTTTTCTTTTATAGTTTAGATTTTGTGTGGTGAAACTTAGTGTGAAACTTTCTGTAAGAGTGTTGGAGAAGAAGAAAAGTGAGAGATATCTTCTTCCTGCATTTCTATGGAAAGGCTACAAGGGATTTTCTTTGAGAAAGAGTTTCAGATAAGTTTTGTTTGTTTATTAGTATTATATGAACTTTCTTTTATATATGAAATTTATGTTTTGTTGTGTCTTTCTCATGAAATCTGAGTAGTTCCCTCTATATTTCTCCCTACTCTGAGATATGGTGAAATGAAAGATAATATGATGTGTCAATATTAAAATATAAAATAAATTGTGATGATTTTTTAACTCCAAACTTAATTTACATTTCAATCTGGCCAATTAAATTGTTAAAATATGTTGTGAAACATATGATTTGGGAAATGGAGTATGAGTTATACAACAGAATGAGGATCACATTTGATTTCATGGAGGAGAAATTTGTTCATGGAATTAAGTGCAAATAAAAAGGGAAATGTTCTTTGTTGGGTGTAGAATTGGAGAATCTTTAGGGTGACAGACTAAAATCCTCAATTCGGTCTTATTATTTAAAAATTAAAGCGAGAGTTAGCCTTCAGGTGAAGAGAAGTGGGAGCTCTAGAGTGGGATTCAGTATCCTCCTAGCTTAGCCATGGATTTAGGGACTAAACCTAGGATTAGCCAATGATTTTCTATGCACTGTATCAGAGTAGAGAATTATAATTGCTTTTATTTGTCAAAATACATATTTTAAATATTTATCTCATCTCATTTTACCAGAACCTCATTATAGTGGGAAGGATGCTTTTTCACATAAGAAAACTTCATTACATAAACATCGTTAGTAGATTAATATTTAAATTTTAAACTTTGCATTTCTGTTTTACTAATAGTTAAGTACTTTAGTTTTGATAACATCTCAACATTCAAAATTAGTGACAGTGATTTTGTTTGATTTTCTGTAAATTTCTTAGTAAAATTTATCATTTCCAATTTACACCTTCCCTGTGGGATCAATATTTGTGGCTTAAATAGAAAGTACTTTATTACTTGATAATGATACGTATACTTGCATAGAATCCCATTATTAATTGCCTACAGTTATATATATTTTACACAACTTACTTTTCATACAAGGATCAAGTTTTTGGTGTTGTAGTGGTGTTGACTTCATAAATCCTTACATATAAAAAATCGGGATCAGATATTCCCTGATTTTTTCAAAGTCAAAGAAGACCTCTAGATAGAGATCTATATTTTTAAAGTTTATGCATCTGATTTGGAAAGTTAATTATAATAATTAGCAAGTTGCTTAGAAAAATCCAATAAATTTTTGTAGGTTCACTGTGACCAGAGAACCCTAGGAAAAATTTGTCATGAGCTAAGTCATTAAGAACACACTTAATTTTCATAAAACCCTAAAACAGAAAGGAAATTAATTTGGGAAAAATAAACATCTAAATGACTTACTTTTAATTCTCCACTATAATTTAAAGTTCAGATGACTCCCCATAAAAATTTCAAAATATTTGGAGTTCATTTGATAACCTAATTTGATTTTCTAATTTATATGGAACTTTTAATACTTAAAATAATCATATGAATTTAATAATAACTCAAAAAATTATAAAATTGGTTTTTGGGAGTTATCTGTGATCAGAGTAATTTTCTAAAACTAAAATTGTAATTAAAGTAAAAAATTTCATTTTTAAGCATTTTTAAATATTTAAATAATGAAAAAATAAAAAAATCACAAAAGTAATAAATTCATGGAAATGTTCTAAATTATTTCCTAAACCCATAGGTGCAATTGGAATATTTTACTTAATTTTCTAAGGGAACATATTGAATTTTAAAGCTTAAAATAATTTTTAAGGCTAAAAATGCATTTTCCTTAATTTCTCACTAAAATAATTCTAATAATTCAAAGAAAAATAAAAAAAATATGAAATTTGTTTCTCTAGGTTCTTTTACCTTAGCGAGATTTAATAAAATGAAAAACTTAATTTTTCACATTTAAAATATTTTATAATTAATTAATACTAAAAAAATTAAAATTCTGATAATTCAAATAAAACTCAAAAAATCATGATTTTTTTTCTAAGTAGTTCACTAGTCTAAGTTTCCCTCCAATAAAAATTTCAAGTGATTAGACTTTTCTTTGGTCAAGTTATTGAATTTTCTTTGAAAAATATTATTTCTGCATGGAAATAATTAAATAAATTAAATTAAATTTTGAAAAATCACATTTTCTACTATGATATCTTTATTGACCCATGAGTGAGGTAGGATAAAAATTTCAAATTTATTTGAATTAAATTTGATGAATTATGAAGTGATAGAGCCTTAGGGGAAAAGATATAATTTTGGAAATGTGGTCTTAACTAACATTTAGGCTTCATTCAAGAAAGGGAAATGAGCAATCTTTGATCTTAATTAACATTTTAAAATGATTAAAACACAAGGAATTAATTGGTAGAAACCAATTTCACTTTTCTTAATTAAAGGATAAATTTGCAATTTCATAAATCTCCTAAATCATTAAAATTTAAAGGTCTATTAAATTAAATGATCCTAGACTAAGGGGTATGATTTTGGATGTTAATAACACACTAATTTAATACCTCTATTTGGTGTTCAAATGACATTCAAACATTTTGATGATTAATTACTATCACTTAAAATTCAATTTCTTTCAAAAATTACTAATGTATCCATCAAGGTCTTAAGGGTTTAGTAGTGACCTAGGCTAAATCAAATTTGGGTAAATGAGGATTAGAAAACTAAATGTAACTAGAAATTGAACAACTTTAAAAAAAATAAAAAATCACTACAAGCCCAAGTTAAAGCTAAAATTGGCGAAGTGGCTTAATAACATTAACTTGCCCCTTTTAAGGGTTTTCACCAACATAATTCTCAGATTAAATGACAAATGATAATGGATAATTGAAACATTGATGTTCATTGAACACTAGAGGTATTTAAATGATGAATTCTTAAGCAACATGATAAGTTTAAATGAGCTCGAGACTTTTTACCAGGCGATGAGAGCGAAGCATGGACCGGCTTCTTCCTCCTAACCTTTTGGATACCTTGGAGATCTACTAAACTTAGTATGTTTTGCTTAATGAAATCATCCTTAAATGAAGTAATAGGGGTTCACCAAGAGATGATTTAGGAGTTGGTAGATCACCGGAACCTTATCCACCTGTTCTACATAAAATGCTTTTAATATATAAATGCCCTCACATGCATTTTGATTTTTAGTTGAAGATGACGGGAAGACCATCCAAGTATGCTTTTATTGTAATTTATTTTACCTGCATTTCTAGTTTCTCATACTTTACTTTTCAGTATGTTATTGTACTTACTCACCTGCATGTATGAACGAAAACACAAACTTGCATGTTAAACAACGATGTCACCCTGCATGAAAACCAAAACTGCTAAGATATCCGCAAAACCCAAAACCAAAATCAATATTATAATTAACCAAGATAAAATTTATTACCACAACATGCATGTATGGAACTCATTAAGTTGACCTAAATTTACCTCGGAGGAGGTAACCTACGATTGCTAACGAGGCTTCCCACGGTCTAAATGAAAGCATCGAACTCATTAAGTTGAGTTCAGTAAATTCATTTGGACTAAGTGAATCCAATAAAAAATAGTGGTACTGGAATGAGGGAACTGTGGATCCTAACCGGTGTCGCTCTAATCAACTTTAATATGCCCCATAAAATTTAAAGAACTTTAACCATAGGGACATTTGATTTGACACCATAACTTGACTCTAATCAACTTAAACTCGCCACGACAAGGAGCTTGGAGCTATTATTGTGGGCGGCATGGGCATCCTTAGAATTAAATAAAAAGCCATAGGATTTTGAGGTTGTCTGCCTAGTGCAACATAAATCCTCAACTCATCTTTAGGCCTTTGTATGGTTCTGCTATACAATATAAGTCATAACTCGTCTTAAATTGCGATGTTGTCGTTCGTCACGACCTAAATTCTCATATCTTCCAGGCTATTTGTGTGATTGTTTCACACAAATGTAAGCCCTAAAAAAATAAAATTGGCATTACGAAACACCTAAATATTTCTCCTCAAAATTGAAGCCAAACCATAGGATAGCTTGGGAAGTCAACGAGGTTCTCTCCGGATCTATGACATCCCCTAGTTCTTCCTCTTTTGGATTCTACAATAAAATGTTCCAAATTTGAGTCATTCCCATTTCACACCTCTTTGTCTGATTTCGTTGAAAAGTCTTATCCTCTTGAACTCCTTGAAGATATATTTTCTATTTTTTATCTAGAGTTTTATTAGGTGACTTCGGTTATCTAAGATATAATTAAATATAGAGGTTTGCCCTTATAGGAAGCTTTTTCAAACCCAGCTTAAAATAAACCCTATTTAATTCTTCATATTAAATAGGGGAACTTACCGACAAATAAAATGGTTTCGCAGACTAAACGGATGTTATATATTTCTTAGTTTGTTTGATCGAGCCTCATCCTCAAGTCTTGTGTTTGTCCTTCGGGATAGATACAAGGTTTGAGGTATGGTGCTCTTTCATTTAAACTATAGGTATTTAAAGGATGAATTATTAAGAAAAATAATAAGTTTAAATGGGCTCGATACTTTCACCAGGCGATAAGTGGGAAGCATGGACCTGCTTATTCTTTTCAACCTTTTGGATACCTCGGAGATCTACTAAACTTAGTATGTTTTGCTTAATGAAATCATCCTCAAATGAATTAATAGGGGTTCACCAAGACATGATTTAGGATTTGGTAGATCACCAGAACCTTATCTACCTGTTCTACATAAAATGCATTTAATATATAAATGCCCTCACATGCATTTTGAGTTTTAGTTGAAGATGACGGGAAGACCATCCAGGTACGCTTTTATTATAATTTATTTTACCTGCATTTTTATTTTCTCATACTTTACTTTTCAGTACGTTACTGTACTTACTCACCTGTATGTATGAACAAAAACACAGATTTGCATGTTAAACAACGATGTCACCCATGTATGAAAACCAAAACTGCTAGGATAGTCGCAAAATAAAAACCAAAACTAAAAAGCAACCAAAATAAAGTTCACCGCCACAACATTCAAAATATAAAATAACTCAAAATTTAATCACAAACATCACAAAACAACAATTGCAACTAAATTAAGACGTCTCTGATGATCGGGAATCCCTCGGAGGAGGTAACCTACGGTTGCTAACGAGGCTTCCAATGGTTTAAATGAAATCAAAATTTAATCACAAACATCACATAAAACTACAACTTCAACTAAATTAAGATGTCTCTATCGATGAGAATCCCTTAGAGGAGGTAACCTACAGTTGCTAACAAGGCTTCCCACGGTTTAAATTAAATTATGGAACTCAAGAGGAAACTTACGGCTTCCCACGGTCTAAATGAAAGTATGGAACTCCTTAAGTTGAGTTTAGTAAATTCATTTGGACTAAGTGAATCCAATAGAAAATAGTGGTATCAGAACGAGGGAACCGTAGGATCCTAACTGGTGTCGCTCTAATCAACTTTAATATGCCCCGTAAAATTTAAAGAGATTTAACCACATGGACATTTGATTTGACACCATAACCTGACACACTAGAAAACTTGAACTCGCCACAACAAGGAGCTTGGAGCTAGCATCGTGAGCGGCACGACCATCTTTAACAACAAAATATGTCTTCATCAGCTAGACCCTTCCTTAGAATTGAATAACAAGTCATAGGATTTCGAGGTTGTCTGCCTAGTGCAACATAAATCCTTAAATCATCTTTAGGCATTTCTGCTATAAAATATAAGCCCTAACTCATCTTAGGATTCCGAGGTTGTCGCTTGTCACGACCTAAATTCTCATATCTTCTAGGCTATTTGTGTGATTGGTTCACACAAATGTATGCCCTAAATAAATAAAATCATCATAATGAAACACCTAAATATTTCTCCTCAAAATTGAAGCCAAACCATAGGATAGTTTGGGAAGTCAACGAGGTTCTCCTCTAGATCTATGACATCCCATAGTTCTTCCTTCTTTGAATTCTACAATAAAATGTTCCAAATTTGAGTTATTCTCATTTCACACCTCTTTGTTCGATTTCGTTGAAAAGTTCTATCCTCTTGAACTCCTTGAAGATAATATTTCCTTATTTTTATCGGGAGTTTTCTTAGGTGACTTTGGTTATCTAATATGTAATTAACTATAGAGACTTGCCCTAATAGGATGCTTTTTTGAACACATCTTAAAATAAACCTTAGTTAATTCTTCATATTAAATTGGGAAAATTTTTGGCAAATAAAATGGTTTTGCAGACTAAACGGATGTCATATATTTCTTAGTTTGTTTGATTGAGTGTCATCCTCAAGTATTGCGTTTATCCTTCGGGATAGATACACGGTTTGAGGTATAATACTCTTTCATTTAAACTATGAAAAATATGAGGTCAGTTTGATTTCATATTTTTCTAAAACTATATACATATGTAAATTAAATGTCTTTCCGAAGCGGGTGATGGTATTCTGATTCCGGCGCCGACAGCTTCTAACGGGCAACTCCACACCTAAAATAGTATCGACACAGATTTAAGCTCAAATGAATTAGCAGCAACAACAAAATTTTGAATAGTCAAGTGAAGTTAATCTACTGTAGGATTAGCATGATATTTTAAAGGTCTTTATCGATTTTCATTTATTTGACTATCTAAGTTACTAGCCATTTTATTTAAATTTCTAATTTCATTTTGTTGTTTTTGAACTTTCTAATAGTACGTTCTAATTCTGAATCGTAAGGTAATAAACCTTCAGATCCAATACTACACAAAAACAAATATAATAAACAAAGAAAATTTTCATAAAATACTCTTAAATTATTTTTTTATGATTTTTGATTTTTTAATAATTTTTTTAATATTTTATATTTTATATTTATCGCTAAATTTTTTAATTTACCAAATATATTTAATTTATTGTTATTTTCCCTGGCAACGGCGCCAAAAACTTGATCTAAAAAATTATAGTTGTGCAAAATTAATAAAGTTGACTCCACTTTACAGCGATAACAAAAACTTGGTTCAATATTTATAAATAAGATATTAAAGCAATTTATGTTCGGATTCTACGCAAGTATATGTATCGTTATCAAGTAATACAGGACTTTCTGTTTAAGCCTAAAATATTGATCCTACGAGGAAGGTTTAAATTTGAAATGGTAGTTTAAACTAGGAAATTCATAACAATAATGAAAGTCTGCTACACTAATTTCAAATGTTTAAGGTGTTATAAGATCTAAATTATCAACTACTAGCAAGAATGTAAAGTAAAGTTAAACTATAACTACCAAACTATGTTTTTGTGATGAAGTTATCAAATATGAGAAAGTAAATTTCCCTCTACAATGAGTTTTTTGTTAAATGAGAGAGATAATTAGTTTAAATTTGTATCGTGCTAAATAGGTGCAATTTTAATTCTCTACCCTTAGTCAAGTGTTATAGAGGATGGTTGGCTAATCTTAATTTTAGTCTCTAAATTCGTAGTTAGACTGGGAGGATATTGGCTTTCACTCCATAGCTCCCACTTCTCTTCCCCTGAACGCTAAATTCGCATTAATTCTTAAACACTAAGACCAAATTGGGGATTTTAGTCTGTCACTCTAAAATCTTCAATTCTTCACCCAATAATATATATTTCCCCATTTATTTGCACATAATACTATGAACGAAACACTCATTCATCAAATCAAATGTGATTCTCACTTTATTGTAAAACTCATACTCAATATCCTGAATAGTGGGTTTCGCAACAGATATTAACATTTCAATTAGCCAAATAGAAAAGTAAATTAAGAACTGAATGAAAAATCATCACAATTTATTTTATATTTTAAAATTGACACAGCCAAATTATTTCTTCATTTCAGCATATCTCAGAGTAAGGAGAAAGACAAAGAAAACTATTCAGACCTCATAAGAAAAATATAACAAAATGTGAATTTCATAAATAAAAAAAAATTATACAACAATAATACAAAAACACCACTTATTTGTAACTCTTTCTCAAAACAAATCCTTTGTAGCCTTTCTTGGACTCTCTCTCTTTACAAGACTCTTGATTTTCTCTTTAAAGATGTATGGAAGAAAAAATCTCTCACTTCTCTTCTTCTCTTAACAACTCTTAAGAGAAAATCACACTTAGACTCGCCACACTAAATAATAGAACACTCAAGTAAACTTAATTACACACTAGCTCCACCCCCTTTTTTCTGATCAATTTTCGCTCTAAATAAAGCATAATGTCGGTTTTCCAAGAGGTGTGTTCAATAACTCTTCATAAAGCGTCCGAATTCATTGAATCTTCTAGAATTTTTCCCAACACCAACATTGGCACTGTCGGCGCCAGTGGCCCGAATTAAATCTTTTGCTCTCTGTCAAATGGCGCCGTCGGCGCCCAGTCTGGCTCCGTTGGCGCCCACGATATTTTAGACTCCTGGTTCATGCTGAGTATTTTTTCCAAAACGCCATTTTGACTCCAAATTCCATTTTTGCTTCAAGTTCTAAAAATCATCAACCTATAACAAAACATGAAAAATACCTTTCTTTAAAGTGCAATATTACAAAAAATTAGTATAAAATATAGGTCTAAAAATACATATATTTTTGGTGCATCAGTAGATCAACTATGCACCCTAGAAAGCCAATGTGGAGGATCACACATGCCCTACATTACTCCGATTTAAAAGCTTAGGTTAGGTTATTAGGTACCCTAATTAGTGATAAGGATTAGGAAATATAAAAAAAAATAGGTTTTTTCACCTAAGACTATATAAATTCCATAGGATGAAGTAACTCATGGTTACTAACAAAGGCACCTTTAACCATCTTTAGCTAAGGAACTCTTCACTTGTTATTGATATGATACTAAGTTGATTTTTTATTATAAGAATAATTTATAGTTGAAGGATACTAATATACACGGAATGATGAAAAGTCATATGCATCTTATCTAGAGACTTTATGCCCAAATTTTAGGTTAGTTTACCTCTATTGAGAAATATTCTCATACTTAACTGTACCTCTTTAGTTTAGAGATCTTTCAAACTCTTTAAAAAGCCAAATAACTCAGTCCTTCCCATCAACCTTTTCAAACTAAACGCATCCAAATCTTAAATCCCTTTAGATTTACCCTGTTTTCAACAAGACTCAATATTTTCCAACAATCGAATCTTTGAGGTAAACATTCCCCCATGTTGGTTAAATTCTTTCCCGGGCCTTTACATGACACACCATCATTGGATTATAAGTACCAACATTTAAGCTCAATTCTTCCATAATTTTGAACTTGAATGCATCCAAAATCATTGAAATTCTAATTTTGAATTGTCTAACCATAAAATATGAATAATATAAGTTAATAATAGAGATTGTTTTCTAAAGTTCACAACCCTAAAGATGTAATTAATTATAAGAATTTTCCCTTATATTAGACCTCAGAATAAAATAAACACTATCATGCACTTGTAAGGTAGGGTAATAATATATGGTTCCATAGACCGATAAATTTAAAAAATTTTATCGTTCAAACGATTAGATTTATTTCAATATAGTTTCCTCCCCTCATAGTGGTATATTATTCTTCAAATATTGTATCCAATCCTTTAGATAGAAATCTTTCGATATATGTGGTGGATACACTAAGAAAAACTCAACCAAAGAATGAATCAGTCCCACACCTACATGGTCTTCTCTTATGCATGCTATATGAGGAATCATAGGTGCCACCATTTTAGCAATCATGGAGTGAGGATTTTGGCATGGGCAGCCTTACGGACCTTCTTCTTCTTGTCCTAAGAAGCATCGTCTGCCTCCCACTTGACTTCCTTAGTATTAGAAGCCACCCAATAAGTCGTAGTTATTTGCTTATATTTTTTAGTGCAAAGAACCTCATTAACGATTGTCAGATCAAATTATTGATGAATCTAAAGTGGTTTTCTTTTGACCTTAACCACTTCCACTAGTTTCCTTTTTGGCACCTTCCCTTTGAACATGACAGAAGAGCTTGTTGTCTGAATGGTTTTGATCTCCCAACCTTTGCAACAAGAGCCTATACAAAATTGAAGCTTCCAATCCTTGTTCTTGTTTTCCAACTCGAGCAGGGGGAACTTATCGTTGGATGTAAATTAAGCATAACCATCATGCATGACCCGGAATGAGAACAATACTCTGTAGAGGGACAAAAAATAAATAAATTTTCATGGAAAACTTCGTCAATTAGGGGATCCTTTATCGACGACAAAGGATGACATAAGTCATGATTGCAGCGATGGAGTTAAACAACACCTGGGCAAGAATAAACCCATAGTGGTTGAATATGGCTCACAACTCTCAGTAGAGAGACAACTTCAAACCAAAACAAAAATTGGTCCATGTTAAAGATGAGAGATGAGTAGTAAAGAGCAGTCTCTAGATCATCCTATTCAACGACTCGAAGCTTGATGGCAATATTATAGACACAAATCTCCTCTCACAGAGTCACCTCCACCGGAGTCATTCTTGATTGGTTGGTTTCACTGACTGAACCGAAGAGCATGGGAGAGTACTTCAGAGCCATAAGAACACAAGAATTAGAAACCCAAAAAAAAGGAGAGAAGTATGGAGAAAGGAGGTAGAAGCATAGTGTTAGTCCAAAACTTTAAACCCTATATATAAGGTAACAAAGTATGTAGAACAGTCACACGGGACTAAAAAGAGGTTGAATAGAAATTTCAAAAACTCACTGACATGAATATCACATTAATATAGAATTTGAGAAGAAAAACTAAATTTTATTTCAAAAATAAACATTACAAATTAAGCTAAAAAAAATCAATAAGAGAATATTTTACAAGAGGATTGTCTGTCACTTTGGTCGAGACATACCCATACCAATCCAAACTCTTATACAAAACTTTGCTCACAAACTTGAACTCAATTGCTCGAACTATTTCGGTTCGAGCACGAAGCATGAGGGATGAATCCTCAATGTTCAAAAGTTTCAGAAGGGCGGGCATCTCCTCCTTCAACCGCTCCATTTTCTCCACACGAGCCAACAACTAATGTACCTCCTCCTCTCATTTAATCTCCTCATAAGTGATGGAGCTTTTGATTTCTTTTAGGAGGTGAGTGAACGACCCAACGAACATTTGGCATCCATAAGTTGTTGCTCTAAGAGCAACACAAGGACTGTATGAGTGATCAATCTTGCCATCTTCACTCAGGACTGGATCATTCTTGACTAATGCATGTGACATTTTCGTTGACACCACAACCAGATGAGTCATCATCCAAATCAATCGGTTTTGTTGCTTCAAAGATACTGTAAGAAAAATCAGACTAGCAAGGCTGAGGTTCCTCATACCAAGGAGACAATCCCACACAAATGATGTAAACGAGAAGGTAGCATCACCAAGTGGCGAGAGAGCATCTGCAACCTCTTGCATCATGGAAGGTGGAGAACATGAGTAGCCACCTACATGGTTTATTTAATAAGCAATTATTGGCCAGCGACAGGAGGTTGAACTGAAGAACCAATGGGCTGGCCACTTAATCCACCTGTCTTCCGCCTGAGCGTTCTCTCACCGATGTTCGAGTAACAAATCAGATGACCACATATGATGATGTGGTTCAACTGTCACCTTTTTGTTAACAACGGTCTTCTTCATCTTTTTACCTTCAAGACAAGAACGCCCTTTAGTTCCCCAAAAGCGACAACAAGCACATCCCTACCGTGGGGATCAATTTCAAGAGCATACGCATTCTCTATAATGGTGCATGGAAGTTGAACAACTCGGATGAGGATAGATACAAAACAAAGATGGAATGTAAAATATCTCATCATGCCCTATTCATAAGAACCAATGGCATTGAAATCATGAGTTTAATTATTGCTTCATTTATTAAGAATAAATGATATATGCTTCTACATTAAATTCTCTTATTCTTATTATAGAAACTCTTTCAACAAATAAGAGAATTGAGAAACAAATAGACATTATATTTTACTGCTCATTTCTCTCCGTTTCTCTAAATCACACCATTCTTACGCTCTAAAAATTGAGGTGTGGTTCACAAAAAAATTAGGATTCAACAATAAGAATTATGTTGTATGTTCCTAAATGCCCTTTTTTTATTTTTTACATTTAATAGAAGCTAGTAGCTATCCAAAACCATTGTTTACTTTTTAATAGATTACTTGCTTGAAGAAAAAGGAAACAAGAATTGGCATACCAATATCAACTGACTGAACTCATTTTATTTTGCTTATAGCGTCGAAGAGGTGGGACTAGGGGTGTAAACAAGCCGAACACGAGCGAGCTCAAGCTCAGCTCGTGTTCGTCTCGTTTATATTTCGAGCTCAAAAAGTGTTTTCGTGTTCGACTCGTTTGCTTAGCGAGCCGAACATGAGCCATTCACGAACAAATAGTCATTTTAACAACCCTAATCACATAGTCATAAGATGTTAAGGATTGGGGTAAGATTTGAAACATCATTTGAATCTAATTTAATAATTTTTATTCTATTTTCTTCATTAATACTTTAAATTGATTATAAATCTTTGTAGCTTTGTAGTCAATTAATTTTTTTAAAAATACTACTCATCAAAGATATATATATAATTGATTAGTAGTATGTCAAGCCAAAACGAGCCGAACACGAACGAACAAATATTTGTTCGTGTTGTTTGTGTTCGGCTCGTTAACTTAGTATACGAGCCAAACATGAGCTTCTTAACGAGCCGAACACGAGCTGTTCATGAACAACGAGCTGTTCATGAACAACGAGCTGTTCATGAACAACGAGCCGTTTTGACAGCCCTATGTGTCACTTCATATGTTCAATAAAATGCATCAAGTATTTATAAGCATGGTGTTATATAAAGAGAATAAACTATTGTATGAAATATCTCTTTGATTACTTTATTTCTATTTTTTAGCTTGAATGTGAGTGCTCTACACAACTTGCATTCAATCATTGTTGTATCACTTTATCATGAATGATACATTCATTACTACTATAGTATATTTTTTGTTGATTAAAATTTAATTTAAACATCAATATCTTGTCATATATATTTTTCTACATAAGTTATTCATTAAATAAATTTCTCTCATTAGGCTTCCATAATATATAAGAAACTAAAGGAAAACCTACTGAAGCCAGCGGAAAAATCGATGACTTTTCTTGCCTGAAAATTTTGAAATCCTTTCCGACAGCTTTTTGACGACCAAACTAACATACGGTTTTTCTATGGAATAAACTGTAGGTTTATTGTAAGTCATTTTTCTGACACTCTGTAAGTATTAACCGATGGTTTAATCCATTGGTGCGTAGCATATTATAAATTGACGGTCTCCAATCGTCGGATATTTGGTACGTCAGTTCTCCTAAGTTATTATCCAACAGTTATTTAATATTAATAGACTGTTTTATCCATTGGTTATTAAGTTATTAATAACCGACAGTCGCCTGTTATTGGAAAGCCATTGAAAAAGGTCAATAATATCAAACCAATGCTGAAATTACTAATTTTTTTCTTCTCCGGCATGTGCTTGAGTTCTGGCCCTCATCGACCCCCTTCGATTGTTTTTTTCGATAGAGTCAGCCATTTCTCAAGTTCTTACATTCAAATTGAAGGTAATCTCGACTCCATACTTTATCTATATTTTTATTTAATTTTAATCACCATTTTTTTTTTAAATTTTATTTTTGTGGTTTGGATAAAATTGAAACTTTGATTCGATTTTTTTATGTTTTTGATAATGTATGTGATTGCTATATGTTTAGGAGTCATCCCCTAGGTTTTTTCAGATCAAACAACTAAATTTTGATGTTACATATGCATACATAGCACACAAATATTATTTGCATCAACATACATAGACCCGAAACATTATTATTTATAAATCTAGCACACTCTTTCATTTAATATTGTCATTTGATCCCATTTAGTAAATCATAGCATTTGATGTTTATTACTTATGAACACCAATGATGATACGATCTTTAGCTCAAATGAGGTTTGATGTTAAGATAATCAACATATTTTTTTTTGTTAATTCTCTCAAATATCAAAATTCATGATACAACTGCAACCTTATTTTCATTTCTGTCAAATTCTCAATGATTTTATTGTGGTCTGTGAAAATGCATCGGTTCGATAGTTAAGAAAATCAACTGTTTCGGGAGCTATGCTTGCACTCATCCCTCCGTTTAAATATGAAAGTTTTGGTTTAGACGTGTAAATACCTATGAATTGTGTGCTACACATGTAAATGCTGCTTTCAAATACAAAATAACATACCTAGCACATAATTATTATATTTTTTTTTGTAGCCCCAATGACAAACAAGAGTAGAGATCAAAGTTAACATAGATGGTTTAGTCACATTAAACGTTGAGTAGTTGTTTTGATTTGACATATGTTAGGAATGGTCGAGATAGACCTAAAAAGACTGACATATTATATAAAAAATAAACTTGATTTATTAGAATTAAATAAAAATGGTGCAGTTATTTTATTTGTCGCATAGTTAATCGATATTTATTAAAGCTTAATCATATCATGCATCAAATGCAATATCTTTCCTTTTTATCCTTCTAATCTTCTCATCTATATTTATTCTGATTCCTTTTTCGTTTATACTAATTCCTCGAAGATATATGTTATCTATAAATATTTGTACATAAAAGTCGTGAATGTATGATATACTTTATCTAGATGGAAAATAAATTGCTGAAGAGTTCTTGAATGGTATCGAAGCTTTCATGGCAACGACATCTCAACTTTCGACTTATGTGAGGATATATTTTGGTGTCCGTGTTTGAAACACTGAAATTGAGCAGACTTAGTGGTTGTTGAGGTCACATATGATTTATATTATCAGAAATTTCAACTTAATTATTGGATTTGGACTTCACATGGCGAGTTGACCCTACAATCTTTAGCTTTACTTCTTGAACGACCCGTACTCTTCAACCTGAATTTGATTCAAGTAGATTTGAAGAAATGATTTTAAATGGGACAATTCCTTATTATTAAAGTCAAGTAGAGGAAGAGCCAGCAAACCACAAAACTCAGGCGTATTATGAATTACTAAATGCAACACAAAGGTTAATGTAGGAGGATTGCACATCCCATTCTTCGTACTTGGTAGCTCTTAGAATGTTAAAAATTAAAATAGAGTTTAACATGCCACAAAATTCTTCAAAAAGTTTGCAAGATTATTGAAAAGAGACAAAGCCAAAAAAAATCTAGTTCCAAAGGACTTGCAAGATGAAAAAACTGGTCTCCATGTATGAAATCAGAGAAGCTATCATTCTCTTAGATTTAAACCTTAGAATAAAAAAGTAAGAGGCAAAAAAAATCTCATACAAGCATTTCTTCAATCTACCACTTATTACATGCCTTTAGAGACAATTTGTTTCTTTATCTACTGCCTCACAAATAACATTAAATCATAGCTGATCAAGAGAAATTAATTAAACGAGTCATTCTGCAGATAGAGTAGCATGAAAATAGTTTGATCGCACATATCCTAAATTTATTGTGGTGGCATGTAAAGTCATACTCGGCTTATGCTATAATGACTTCTCATTTTACAGTCAGACCATCTCGTCCTACTCTTGTTGATCATCAGTCATTACGTCATATTATCTTTCACTCGAGATGTGCATACAACATCATTCTTCTTCCAAAATTGATCATACTAGATTCAATAGTCCAAGAGGAAGGACTGATGTAAGTTTGTAGTTGTTGATAAATGAGCTCCAAATTCCTTGGAAAAGGAACTGTAATGACATATAATGTTTCCATGAAATACAATTTTTTTAATGAAAGTCGTATTAATATTAACAATTAGTGATTTTGTTGCATATAGAATGTTATTTGGGTGGAGCACTATAGAGAAGTTAGCTTGTCCATATTGCATGAATTCATCTGAGACGTCTACGCTTTAACATGATAGAAAAAATCCATAATTTGACTATCATCATTTATTTTTAAATGTTGAATATCCCTTCAAGTGAAATAAAATAACATTGAAAAGAAACAAAGTTAAAAAATCTGTGTCACCTCAAAAAGTACATGGGGATCATTTATTCCAGATTGTTAGTGACATTCCAAAGATTATTGAATACCTTACGTTTTAGACACAATTTTGGTGTAATGCACATACAATTTTATTTTTGATAATATCTTCAACACTATGATGAATGTTGAAGGCAAAACTAAAAATAATGTGAATGTCAAATTAGATTTAAAGGAAATTTACAAAAGACAGAAGTTAGAGATCCAATAAACTATTGCAAACAAGCTTATAAAGTGTAAAGAAAAATATTATCTTATTTTTGAGCAATGAGGATCAATTTATAATCGACTCCAATCATTAAAATTTCATAGCGGATATGCTTCAAATTTGTGTTGCTGCATCGATGAGAGCATGAAAGATATTTGGAATGAAAAATCATGACTGTCATATTTCTAGTAAAGTTTGATTTCAACAACATTTAACTACATGCCAAACAAAATACTAACCCATTGATTGAAATAAGTGTGTGCTTCAGGGACTTATATGCAGCTCATTAAAAACTTAATGACATACGATGATTAAAAGAAATTATTCTGATAATACTGTGCAAACACAAAATAATATTTTCATCTAGTTTTTTTTTACTCCGTGGAGCATCTGCTGGTAGGGCTATAAACGAGCCGAGCTCGAACGAGTCGAGCAACGAGCTGGGCCTCGGATTGTGTTCAGCTCGTTCCATTTTTGCTCGTGTTCAAAATGGCTCGTGAATAATGTGTTCGTGTTCGGCTTGAATAATATATTCTTGTTCGTGTTTAGCTCGAAATTGGCTTGAATAACATCAATAACACCGATAATACAACCATAACACCCGAAAAACACCAATAACACCAACATACACCACAAAATAACACGTGGAATAACACCCACATTTTTTAATTACGCATGTGTTATTCCACGGGTAGCACTGCGGAATAATGTTGATACACGTGTTATTCCACATTTTTCATTCTGCGGGCGTTATTCCTCGGTGTATTTTGGTGTTATCGGTGTTATTCTATGGTGTAACACACCACACAATAACACGGATAACACCGCGAATTCCGTGGTATATTTATATATTTTATTTATTTATTTCTTTTAGAGCCAATTTGAATTGAACACGAGCGAACAAATATTTGTTCGTGTTGGGCACGCTCGAACGAGCCGAACACAAGCTGCTTAAAGAGTCAAACACGGGTTGTTCGCAAACAACTAGCCGTACATCTACCACATGAGTATTAATTGGTGGTTCGGTACAATATCATTGGATATGTTGTATATTTTTTAAAATAATTATCATCAAGTTTCTTATTCATAATGGTATATGCATTCAATTTGAGTGAATGCTGTCAATATTAATGGCTATATAATTTGATATATAATAATATATCTTTTCTTCTCTTAATGGTATTGATGCATCTTATTTCTATTGACATTTTTAGTTATAGCAAATCATCTTGGTTTTAATAAGATAAAAGTGGTACAACTATTTTGAGAATTTGTCGTACTTTTGCTTTGCATGAAATGCTTTTCATAATTTTCTTAGCTTTTTATTTTTTTTTTCTAATTATCTGAGTTGTAATTAATATATATGCAAAATAATTTAATGCAATTCACCCTTATTTTTAAATTTTAATGAATTAGTTTAATAGTATTTATTTATGTTATTTGATTTCAACAAAATATACTTGTAATATATATATTTTCTTATTTAATTTACGTAGGATAATTAGATACCAAATCAAAATTTATTCAATTATCTATTTATTTCAATTTCTCTATAAAATCATTTCTTAAAAATATTATATGAAAATAGAGGTACTCATTCAAAAATTTTAACTTGTTCATTAACTCAATTAAACACTCATTTAATTGATTTAAATAAATCAAGTAAAAATCAAGTTCAAGCATAACAAATTTATACAAGTCAATCTTGAACATAGGTGTGAAAGCTCGGCTCAAGCTTCAGCCAAATATGAGCAACTTATAATATGATTAAGCCAAGTCCAATCTATGACACACTCGACTCAGCTAAGCTCGATTACAAATGTGTATATCATTTTCTTTATTGTTAATTAGATTGATTTTAACACTTTTGTTTTGTTGGGAATAACTAAACATGCACATAAAGATTGTCAGACGAGATTTAGAATAAATGAAAAACTTTTTTTTTTATTCATTGATAACATATAATTGCTTTAAATTTTAGGACTAAAGTTTACGATTCTAACTTCATGCTTTGATCGTACTAGAATTCTATTTAAAAGTGAATCCAAAGTTTCTACCTCTTAATAGTAGGATAAAATATTGTGTATGTTGTCCGGACGCAAGCTGCGTCAGGACACGACAGCAATACAGTGGAGATTTTTTTTCTACATTGTGTATCACAGTCATTGTTCAGACGCAACTTGCTTCCGAACACCAGATGTAATATTTTTTTCCAATAGCAGTGGGTTTGGTCTTGGATTCACTCAAAGGTTGCATGAAACAATTAGGATTAAAAAAAAAATTAAATCCTAAATTTTTTTTAAGTAAATCTTATATAAGTTAAATTTGGCTACTTTTTTAGCATTTATGTGTTTTATATATTTGTAATATTTTATTATAATAACTTAGCAAATATTGATGTTAATTAAATTAATTAAATCATAATTAATATAAGATAATAGGGCATGCTAATATCTCAATTAGTTTTTAGTTAGTAATTTATTGAACTAATTAAAAATAATTTCAATTTGATTGGTTTAAATACAACAATATTAATTTAATTAACTTAATATTTTTAATCTATAAATATTATTCATTAATTGTGATTTGTTTTTTTAACAATTTTAATTAATTTATAATCAATATAAAGAAGCATTTACACACACACCACCAAATTTCTATATATTTACATATCTAACAATTAAACATTGCTTTTCACGTCAAAAATTTTAAAACTTTTTACATGTATATATATAAATGTGTACACACACGCGCACGCACGTGTCATGAAATATATGTCAAAATTGAAGTTTATGCTAGACATGCAAATAAATAAGAATTGAGGGTATGTATATAAATCTTCCTTAATGTAGCATAGTATTTTAATTAATAAATATAATCAGATTAACTCATTAATGGTGTCAATTTAAAAAACCTAATATATTTTTAATTAATTAATTGAAGAATTTATACACATTTTACATAATTCTTATATGTTTACATATCTCACACAAAAATTATCATATTTACACAACTAACACTTAAATATTTAATATCACATAGAAGTAGCGCAAATATCATTTTCGAAAAATAAAATACATATTTTTATGCACAAATTAAAAACACTTAAATATGTATGTAAAAATAGGTGTGGGATATGTAATAAGTTAAGAATTATATGCTGGGTATATAAATAATATGAAAATTTAAATATGAAAATTTTCATTAAACCACCAAATGTTATGTGTGTAAATATAAAATTGTGGGCAGGAGATGTAAATACATAAGAATTGAGTCCTAGGTGTGCAAAATTTTTTTTTGACCGATGAATTTCTCAGGCAAATTTGTATCACATGTCCAATAATAAGGGGTAAAGTGGTAATTTGGGCTGGTTCGGGCCCGAATTATCACATGGTACGTTGTTATTGGACATTTAATATAAATTTATATAAGGTGTATTGATGCAATAATTTTTATGTGAAAGGAAAGCTCTTCTTTTCCTTCCGTGTTCTTCCACCTGAAGCCATCAATGAAAAAGGAAACGCGAGATCGGAGCTTGAACAAAACCCTAGAAAAATAGGAAGCGAGGATGTAACAACAGTAGTTTGCTAGCCAGGAATGTCAAAAATGCTCGTTGTTCGCGAAAAGCTAGTGTTCGGCTCGTGCGCTAAGCTAATGAGCAGAATACAAACAACAAAAACAAATATTTGTTCGTTCGTGTTCGGCTCGTTTATATATATATATATATATATATATATATATATATATATATATAATTGATGAGTAATATTTTAAATTAATTTAATTGTTTATAATGCTACAAAGATTTATAATCAATTAAAATTATTAATTAAAAAATAGAATAAAAATATATTTAATTATATTTAAATGAT
>JXCR01079289.1:306327-330334 GCA_002079205.1 Phalaenopsis hybrid cultivar
CTACGTGATTAGGGTTGTCAAAATGACTCTTTATTCGTGAACGGCTCGTGTTCGGCTCGCTAAGCAAACGAGCCGAACATAAACACACTTTTTGACCATTTGACAGGATTTCAAATTTGTTATTTCAAATTTGTTACGGACCATACAGCAGGATTTGGGAAATTTTCAGCGCGATTTCGATTTGCAGTTCAGCAACTTATGTAAAACATAAGCATGATAAATAGTTATTTCTTCTTCTGTTATATCTAGGCATGCTAGATTTATGGTCTTTTTTGCGAATGGTCTCTGAGGAGGCATTTTGTTTTGGCTTGATTGTTGGGGGCAGAGAACGGGTATGATGTGTACGAGAAGGATGTATTTGTGGTGGATGATGTCGATGATGAGGAGGAAGGAGAGGAGAACTAACTACGAGTACAGAGATGAGGAGCTGCACGAAATGAAGAAGAAAAGGAGAAGGCAACTTACTTGTCCCTCTTTTACATACTTTGCTGAAGAATCTGTTTGATTGTATGTGCGCTTCATTTCCCTGGGCCTGTCTACTAATCGTGTGTGTTCTTTTTGCCATAGGAAGTCTGAAAGGAATTATGTTTTTGATTAGGATGACTGCGAGTTGCTTGTGTTGGAATAGAAAAGCTTTTAGGAAATGACAAAGGCTAAAAACACAATTTATGAAAGAAGCTTCACTCTTATTTATCACATTTACTTGGTTTGATACAAACTCAAAGACTCCACCCCTATTTATACTAGTGGCACCTCCTAAATTAATTGCTAGGATTGTGCTACCACAATTCCAATCCAATGGTTACAAATAATTCTACACCTACCACACAATAATTCAATACCTACCACACCTACCACACCTACAACACAATAATTTTATAACTACCACATATTCTAGAATAAGCTTCTAGAAATTAAGCTTTATTTAAACAAATAAAACCAAGTTTATATTTCAACAGCTTGAAGATGACAACATCACTGTACATCGGGTTGAATCTGGAAACAGTTGATCTCTTAATTACTCTAGTTGCTGCCTCCTTTGAGTGACTGCTAGAGTCAATCGGACGCAAAATTAATTTAGGACTCGTTTGAGTTGGCGTTTCGACTCCTTTACCCTAAACCCTAAAACGAGAAAACAGAGAACTCCCGTTATTCCTCCTCATCCACGGTAGTTTGCCAGCAGTGAAGGTAACGACGGGATTGCGGCGTACCTTGTTCCTCCCCTCTATAAATCCATCTAGCAAAGGGATTTTCTAAATCAGGTTTTAAGAAAACGGAGGAGAAACTAGATTTAAGAAGGGTAGGATTAAAAAACGTTTTTGCTGTTTTTTTTTTACACATATAATGTTTTCTAATGAAACTTGTTCTGAAATTAATTTTTCTCCTTCTCAAACTAAAATAAAAGAATATATTATTTTAGGTATGTTAGTGGGTTAATGTTCATAATTTCTTTCTTTTAAAGAATTATAGCTATAATAATAAATTAATATCAAGATGATAGTAATAATAACTATCGATTAGGTAACACCTAATTTAATGAATAAATAAGTTTAATTGTAAAATTATTTATATTTTATTTTTCCAATTAGTTTAGGATCCATAGTCGAATCGTCGAATTCGTAGAAGCATCACGTTTGCCGTCTTGAGGGAAGTAACTGCTCTTTATTATAAGATAAGAACGTTGCAAAACAAAAGGACACTGATGCACACCTGAAATATAAACTAAAGAATAACTCTAGTTGCCCTCACTGTGGGAGGAGACACCCTGGAACTTGTAACCTAACCATTGGCAAGTGTTTTAAATGCTACAACACCAATCCATGGAACTTGTAACCTAACCATTGGCAAGTGTTTTAAATGCTACAACACCAATCACAAGATCAAGGATTGCCTCTTCCCAACTCAAACTAAGCCTACAATGAACCAGCAAACCCATGACAAGCAGCATAAGGGGGGTATAAATTTAATAAAGGCCGGCACCAAAAATAACGTGACAACAGACAACCAGGTCAATACTACTTGTAAGCCCAATAACAGTCGCAATAAGTGATGATGTCTCAACCATATGAGCAATATCCTCTTGGATTGCAATACCAACAACACTAGCTGCCGCCGTCGACTTATCAACATCCCTCAATGTTGTAGTATCCGCCTTAGCGAACTCAGACTTCGGAGCAGGCCAGCCAGGTGATTCCACCTTGAGCATTTGTTATGACTCCGCAAGAAGCCCATGAAACTCTTGATGCAGTGACAGGTATAATCTCTATTTTAAAGCAACCGAAAATGAAATTGTTTAAATTTGGGGCATCATAGTCATTCATAGTTTATCAATTTGTAGTTAGTATATTTGTTTATTCAATACATTCATAGATCGTATAAAGTAGGTCATCAACCAAAAACTTGGCGACCCGAAAGTTGCGGTGAAGCAAGTCAGCGCATCACACAAGTATATATGTCAAGTAATAATGCAGATTCAGAGTACCACATATATATCTCATGAAGGAAGGGCTAAGAAATATCCAACAGGAGAATCCTTAGTTTACTAAACCTCTAAACTTAGTTTAGCTTGATCACAAATAAGAAATTGAATTATTACAATCCTACTCATAAGTAGAAATCAAAAGCACAAGTTGGAAAATAAAGAAAAATGAAAGTGGAGAAATCTTACGATTCTTCAAGAGAGACAAGGCTCACATCTCTATATTTTAGGTGCCGCGGTGATTCATGTTTTTCCTAGATGTTCCCCTATGTGATAGTTGTCAACAAAAATAAAATGTTTTGGCTAAGCCTATGCGTAGGTCAAAAGAAAAATTAGAAACCCATAAAGTTATGTTTTGCTCAACCCCATAGTGTTTCCCAAGATTATTCTGATTCCCTTTCCAGGTTGCAAAGTCCTAATAGAATAGTCTATTCTTACCAGAATTTTGTAGTTACACCATTCGTTCTTCTACGTGACGAGCGAAAGTCGTAGATTATGAAAGATTTTAACATTCTAATTGGCCAAATTAGGAGTAAATAAAATTCAAAGGTTAACAGAACAACTTTCGCATGAAAACACAGAAAAACATTACGGGAAAAACAATATGAGAAAACCATAAAACCATGAGCTTTACATCACAATGACGTGAAAAAAGGACTTGGCTAGTCATGATTGAAAAAACTATGGAAATCATTGTTGCAAGTATAAACTAAAAGAAAATACTTACAAAATAATTTTTTCTCTTCACCAAAGCAAAAGCTCTCCCTCTAATTCAATTTTCTCTCCAAAACAATAAGAAAAATAAAGAAAAGAAGAAGAAAATATAGCCCTTAGGACCTCAACTTTAAGCAAGGAAGAATGCTCTAAGAGAGACGCTCTCTCTCACACACAAAACTCTCAATCTTTGTCTCCATCCGTCTCTAATGATCAAAGCCTCCTCAAAACTGCCCTAAAATTAGTTTTTATAACCATGGTCTTATATTTAGCAGGAAATTTCTTCCTCAAATTATTTCCCGCTTCATTGGCAGTGTCACGCCAACTTTGTGGATCGGGCAGTGTGGTCGTGCCCAATCTTGGTGTGGTCACGCCACTTTATTGATCAGGAGGCGTGGTCATGCCACTGCCTTCGATACAGCGGCGTGGTCACACCCATATGGGGTGTGGTCACGCCAGTTCTTACAGTCTCAACCTTGATGTTTCTTATCCTAAAATGTGTGCTCGATCTCCTATAACCTGCACATTACCAACAAAAACCTTCCATAAGCGTAAATCCATGATAAAATGAAACAACACCATAAGTGTAAATCCATGATAAAATGAAACAACAGGTAAAAAAGCAAGGTTAAATGTAGTAAGAATTGCGTAAAATTGACTCATGTGACAAATCGTACCATATATTTTGTTATGTGATATGAAATATTTAGGTGGTTTGAATGTATAAAGTGAAGTTTGATGTGAGATATGTAAAAATATAAGAAATGGGTGGTATGTATGTAAATAACCTTTGTAATTAATAGAGTTGACATATTTCTCTTGCAGTTGTTGTATAAGAGTATGTTGTTACAAGTGATTATTTCTAATTGATGAATCTAATTTGGAAGGAGTTAGAATTGTTATTTTTGGTTTGGAATCATAAGCAGGAATGCTGCTTTTTCAAACAGGAACTCTAGCTTAATGGTTGGCATTGGGGAATTCTATGTTGAAGTAAGCTCTTCTACTGCAGTTTAGAAATGATTTTGGAAATTGTTTTAAATGCTAATTATGAACTGTTCAGAAGGATAGGGTGCATACAGTTTAGCTGCAAGCGTGACTCTAGTGGTTTTCCATCTAACCCAAATAATGCTACGGCTAATCATGTTAATTTTATGGTTCATTGGATTTTCCTGTGCTTCTGGACATCTAAATGTCCTCAACTTATTAATGTTCCTGGTTATTCCAATGTTATATATACCTTAGAATAGAACCCAAGGTAAGTTTTATTAATGCAAAGAGGAGTATAAATTCCCACTACAAGATCCACTAATAAGGAAAGTAATAAAATCATATTAAAGGGGAAAAAGAAAGGCAAATAAAAGCAAATCAAAGTAATTAAAATAGAAATCTGCATATTAATATTCTAATATTCTTATACTCCTCCTCAAGTTGAACTATAGATGTCAGCATATTCAACTTCGATTTAAAATCATTGAACAATGCCTGAGAAAGGTTCTTTGTGAGAATATCTGACAGCTACTCACTAAACAAATGGAACACAATTTTTTCCGGACTCGAGTTTTTTGTTAATGAAGTGATGGTCGATCTCAATATGCTTGGTGCGATCATGCTGGATCGGGTTGTGAGCAATGCTAATGACAGTCTTATTATCACAGAACAATTTTAGGAGAGCGGAGACTATCATACATAATTCGTGGAGCATGTTGTGCAATTAGAAAGCTTCACAAATTCCCAGGGACATGGAAAGAAATTCGGCTTCCGCGCTGCTCCGAGTAACCACAGATTATTTCTTGCTTTTCCATGTTACCAGGTTTCTCTACATAAATGAGCAGCACCCCAAGGTAGATCGCCGATCATGGACGGACCCGGTCCAATTTGCGTCCTGGTAACTCTAATAGAACGAGAGGCGTTATGAAAAGAAAAACAAACTTGGTGCAATCATGCTGGATCGGGCTGTGAGCAATGCTAATGACGATCTTATTATCACAGAATAATTTTAGGAGAGCGGAGACCGTCATACATAATTCGTGGAGCATGTTGTGTAATCAGAGAACTTCACAAATTCCCAGGGACATGGAACGAAATTCGGTTTCCGCGTTGCTCCGAGTAACCACAGATTGCTTCTTGCTTTCCACGTTACCAGGTTTCTCTACACAAATGAGCAGCACCCCAAGGTAGATCGCCAATCATGGAAGGACCCGGTCCAATCCGCGTCCTGGTAAACTGCAATAGAACGAGAGACGTAATGAAAAAAAAACAAACTTGAGTTTGGTGTGCTTTTTAAATGATAAAGAATACAGTGGATAGCTTGGAGATGGTGCTCATAGAGATCATGCATGAATTGTGAATGAGTTTCTCCACAATTACATGGCATATGTCGAGTAGTGTATGGGCAAGGTAGATGAGTTTCTCCACAAGTCACTAGTAGTGAATCTTGTTTACAGGAACTACATTAGGAACCTCAAGAATTTTTTCAGTGGGGTCCATCCGGATAGTCATTTGTTTCTAGTGGAGAAAATTGTTCTCTGTCAAAAGATTGATCACATATTTTTGCTGAGACAAGCAAACACTCTGAGATAACCAAACAACTTCCATGCTTAAGTAGTACCAGAGAGATCTCAAGTTCATTTCAAAGGAAGCAATAAGCATGCCTTTTAGAAACTCCAATGATGGTAGATCATTATCTATGAGAACAACATCATCAACATAGATGATAAGGATATCTACATGGTCACTGAAGGAACGCCGAAAGAAGAGACTGTGGTCCGATTGAGCTTGAGTGAATCCATGGCTCACCACTACATTTGTAAATTTCCTAAATTACACCCATGGTGATTGCTTAAATACATAGAGAGATTTTTGCTGTCTACATACTTGCCCTGGGAAGACTGCAAAGTCAAAGTTTGGAGGAAGAGCCATATATACCTCTTCTGTAAGATCGCCATTAAGGAATGCATTCTTGACATCGAGCTGGAATAAAGGCGAATCCAAATTCACTGCAAGGGATAAGAGGACCCAATGGTGTTTAATTTAGAAACTGAAGCAAATGTCTCTTAATAGTTAACTCCGTAGGTTTGAGAGAACATGTTTGATTGCATATCTTTCTAGAGGAATTGACTTACTCATTTGGAGTAGGAGCAGTGTTGGAGATGTCGTCTGTAAGGGATTTAGGTCCCGCAGGGGTTAGCAAGCTTCAGAGTAGGTGCATTAGAACGAGTGTGTTGAGTGTAGACATGGGGAATGGGAGGATGTGTTGGTGGAACAAAAGGGATAGAGGGCTCCTTGGTGGTAGAAGTGGGTGGAACCAAAGGAGCAGAGGGTTCCTTAATGGTAGGTGGCGTGGGAGGAACCTCCATAGGAGTAAGGTAAGGAATGGTGTTATAGAACTCTAGCTCCCTCTCACTGGAGGCCAAGTCAGAAAAGTAGAGAATACTTTCAAAAAAGGAGACATCAACATTCACATAGAATTTATTTGTGGTGGGGTCAAGAAACCGATACTTTTTTAAGTGACAGAGTATCTGAAGAAAAGATATTTTACGGATCTGGGATCAAGTTTAATTTGAGTTGGGGCCGTGTTCCGAACAAAAACTGTGCACCCAAAAATTTTGGGAACTAAAGTAGAGAAGACCTGATTGTTAAAAAAACACGAGCTCAAGATGACTAAAGGGGTATGAAAGTTGTAAATTTTTAGGGGAACTCTATTGATGAGATAACTGACGGTAGAAATGACATCATTCCAAAAACATTTGGGACATTAGAGTGGAACATAATAGAGTAAGTAGCGTAGGACTTGTCGGTTTATTCTCTCGGCTGCCCCATTTTGTTGAGGAGTGTTGGTACATGAGCTTTGATGGAGGATGCCCTTACTTACCAAGAATTCTTCTAATATAGAGTTAAGAAATTCTCGTGATATATGGAGCTTCCTTAATTGTTAGTCCGAATGACTTGAATATGAATTTGGAATTAGGTCAAAACAAATGTGTGAAATTTTTTGAAAGTGACAGCAGCTTCAAAATTTTCTTTTAAAATATAGACCCATGTCATCTAAGTGCGGTCGTCTATCAAAGTAAGGAACCACCGTTTATTGGTATGACTAGGAGTGTGTGTGAGTCTCCATAAGTCACTGTGAATATGAGAGAAAGAAGCCGAAAGTGTGTAATTATGGGGTGGATAAGAAACACGATGATGCTTAGCTAACTGATAGGTTTCACATTTGAAATTAGAAAAATTTTTATTAGTAAACATCAACAAATACAATTGTTTTAGATACTGAAATCTAGGATGACATAAATGACAATGTAACAACATAATAGGATATTCATTAGACTTAAGATAAACCGTAACTACAGGGTGAAGTGTCCTCGCTACTTTTCTCTTGGAAGAAGTAGAGCCCATCTTACCTTCTTAGCAGTTCCAATCATCCTCCCCGAATGACAATCCTGAAAGAAACAAACATCAGAGGAAAAATGAACAACACAATCAATGTCATATGCTAACTTACCGTTAAATAAAATGTTACGATTCAGTAGAGGTACATGTAACAGAGTCTAGTGTTAGACCTATTGCTAAAACGACAGATCCTTTACCAGCAATAAAACTTTGTGACCGTTAGTAATTTTAACAATATCTTTCCTTGAGTAAAGATAGTATGTCGAGAAGGCTTGAGAGCTTCCAGTCATGTGATTTGTGACACCTGAATCAATAATCCATGGAACAAAATAAATGAGTGTCATGGGATTGGTACCTTAATGAATGTAGGAGGTTGAAGGGCCGGAAGAGAGCATACGGAATCCAAGTAATTTGATTATGTGCTTCATTTGACTTTGGATTGCTCTAGATAGAGGCCGGTTGTACCGAGATTGATTCAAATGTCGTAGCGAGACCCTTGGCAGCGAAAGATTTGGCTGAAGGATTGGATGCAAGTTTCCCGTGGAGCTTCTAACACTTATCACGATTTTGGTTGGGTTTGTGACAGAAAACACAAGCGGGGTGACCAGCTCGGGGTTGAGCACTATTAGAGACCAAGGAGGATGCTTTGACAGACTAAGTGAAAGTACCAAGCATGATAAGTCTCTGACTCTCTTAGCGATGAATCTCAGCGAAAGCTGCGCGAGTAGAAGGAAGAGGATTCCAAACACGGATAAGACCTCGGAGTTTGTCTAGATCTTTCTTGAGGCCTACAAAAAACAGGAATATGCAGTTCTTTTCTACAATATTCTGGAAAAGAGACAGGTCGGCAGGAGATTTTTAAGTGTAGTCATAATATAGGTTGCATTCCATCCATAATGCAACTAGATCATTATAATACCGAGTCATACTCTTGGATCCTTATTTTGCCTTACAGATTTTCTTAGAAACCTGATAGAATTGGTTGGAATTCCCTCACTAGCAGAATGAAAGAACATATATGATCGGCCAATTGAAGTCTCCATGGAGTTGATCAGCCACGACATGACGATGGATTTCCCCACTTCCCAAACTCCATAAGCTGGGACAGTCTTTGGAGGCTCACGAATAATACCAGTGAGATGATCAAATTTCCCAAGCCCTTTGATAAACAAAGATACAGATTGAGACCGTTGGGGAAGTTACTGCTGTTTAGTTTATAAGTTGTAATCAAGAAGTTCATGTTGTTTTCTTGTCTTCCGGTCTGCAGAAGAATGGAGTTTGGAATTGATCCTCCGGTGGAGTCGAGCACACCTTTTGTGACGGCTTAGTTTTGGAGGAGTTCATCGTGGTTCTGATTAAGCCAAACAAGTTGTTAGGTTGTTGAGACATTGCAAGGTTTCGATTGCTGCAAGCTTCCACTTGGGGTCACAAAAAAAAATTAAGTTATGGGACCCTTAATTGGAACTGCACTTTGTGACACTGTTGGCAAAATTCCACTTGGGGTTACCTAAAGAATATTTTATGGAACTTTTCACCGAATGAACAAGTTCTGGAGACAGGAGTAGGGAATCCTGGAGACGGGAAACTGGCCTACTGGGGACCTTCTTTGGTGGCGGAAACCTAACCACCTGGAGTCGAGATCCAGGACGTGGGATTAGGGGAAGCGGTAGGAACCTGGGCAGGGAGGCAGAAGCAACTAAAAGCAGACCTAACTAGCTGCAAGGAGAGCCCAACGATTAGGTTAAAGCCATGGCTCTGATACTATGTTATAACAAAACCCAAGATAAGTTTTATTGATGTAAAGCGGGGTATAAATACCCATTTTATGATCTAATAGTAAGAAAATAAATAAAATCAGAATAAAGAGAAAAATGAAAGCAAATAAAAACAAATCAAAGTAATTAAAATGGAAATCGGCATATTCATATTCTAATATTTTAATAAGATATATATATATATATATATATATATATATATAGGCATGTATGTATGTATGCATGCATGCATGCATGGATGGATGAATAGATGGATTATGTATGGATTTATGGATGGTATGTATGTATTAATGTATGTATCTATGCATGTGCATGTATGTATGCATGTATGGATGTATGTATGCATGGATAAATAAAATTAAACAGTAAATCTGCAAAGATAGGATGGTCCCGGTTTATGAAAGTACCTTAAATCTGTTTATACTTTCTTTTGATATAGTTGTAAACCAAAATTTAAAATAAAAGCAAACAGTAAATATGCAAAGATAGGATGATCCCAGTTTATGAAAGTACCTTAAATCTGTTTATAATTTCTTTTGATATAGTTGTTAACTAACGCAAATAACTAGTTTGGATTATCCCTTGGTTGTGTGCCAGTGAGTATGTTTTAATTATTGGCGCTATTTCACATTTTCATTACTATTCCTGCCTTTCTGACTATGAATTGTTTCCTTGGTTCTTGTCTAACATTGCTTATTCACCGAGAAGGGCAACATGTCCGGACAAGTTCCTGTATCAGAATCATCCGACTCCTTCGAGTACATGTTATTTGAGGGTGACCCAGATCATCTAAAGCCTGTTATTTTAAAGCCGAATAAGAATAGTGCTTGGATTAATACAGATATGCTGAAGCTTCATGCTCTTAGTTTTGTATGGCATTGAGCTTGCTGATGGCATATCTGAGCTCCACTCTAAAGGAATATTGGTGTTTGATCTTAAACCTTGCTACTTTCTTCTAGATGGAGATGAACATGCAGTCGATTATAAACCAGAAAGGAGTGACCCCTTCATAAACCAGAAAGGTAAGCAAAAATAAAGAGCGAGGAGTGCTGAGAGGTTGAAACATAGAACTTTGGATTCGACTCCCGTGAGGAAGCCTACCTGCCCGGTGGTAGACTCCACCGGCTACACCCGCCCCTCTAAGTCTTCATGAGATCAGCTTGCCATAAGGAAGCCCACCTGCCCGGCGGCGAACTTACCTTCCTTACCCTCCAAAAATGAAGCTCCCACCACAACTACCAGCCTAGCTTGTCGAGAAGAATGGATCGAGCTTGCGATTGGATTTTTCTTGATGCATTAATTATTGTGAAGGGTAGACGGAGTTATTATCATCTTTTAACTTTCAACATTATAATTAATAGAGTTAAAAAACTAAAACAGATTTTTTTTATTCAAACAATAATATTATTTTACCCACCGATAGTTTTATAATGAAGTTTTTTTGGTTGTGGCTTTTAAATGAACTTTGCTCAAAGGTAAAGTGCCGTTAAACGAGGCCTTATTGCTCTTGATTTGGGTTGCAAATTAAAGCTCCTGAAAAAAGGCTGGGCGGGGTTTAGAGATGGAAGAGCATTCTGGGCTCTCTGATGATGAAGATTCTGAGAGGACAGAACGTGATGGTAGAAATGCCAAGGAGAAACACAAGCGAGGTTTATTTGGTGAGGGTGAAGATGTGTAGTTTAGATTGCATCCGACAAGCTAGCATTATATGGCATTCAAAATTTATATATTGTGTTCTCAAAAACACCTCTTGAAGATATCATTGAAGAAGAGGAGAAACCGGAAGAAAAATGGTAGATGTGGTGCTTGTTGATTGGTGATGAGGAGATGGCTGATTTTATTGTTGATTAGGAAGATGCTGATGAGAATGGCACCAGGTGAGTTGCCAAGATCATTTCCTGAGTAAGATTATATTGTCATAATTTTATTCTTATTCAATTTTTTTTTTTTTTTGGTTTTTTGCGTGCTATTCAGTATGTTTATTTATAACAATTTGGTTTTCTATCATTAACAACGAGGCAATGTGGTTCAATATTGGCGACCCAAAGCGAAGAAAAAGAAATCTAAACAAGCCCTAGATTTTTCATCATCTGCTTTTCAGGAAGCTCAAAATATATTTGGTGATGTTGAATAGCTATTGATGCTTTGTAAGCAAGGGATGGCGAGTTGTTCTGGTGAATTGGTGGAAAGAAGCTGATGGATGAGTTCGAGCCCTTCATTCTCTCAGAGAAGTACATGATGCTAAAGGATGTTGTTATAAGGGAAACTGACATACCTGAAAGGATTCAAGTAATCCAATAACTCCCATTGCTCATCTATGTCGATATTTTAGTCACCCATTTTGTTTGTTAAATATTGTGTTGGGATTTTTCTTCAATGCAGCTAATGGAGGACCTTAAATGACCTCCACAAATAGCTGACAGGAGCATTGAAGAGGAAAGTGCATGGATGAATGGCCAGCTCAATAGCTCATACCTGAAATAATTCAAGAGCTTGTATAGGATATTGACAACTGTACACAAAAAACTTGTCAGCACAAATCTAGAGGCAATTTGACAGCTTAAGAAAGAGTGATATGGCAAAGCTGGACCCACTGGAGAGCAACCCGTCGTAGAAGAATCGATCAGCTGATGCCAACCACAAATCTCCCCAACTGACTCAACGACATGCCCAAATCTTTTGAGGGCTTGAGTTTACTCAGTCGACAGGAATTCCTTGGGGAGGAATTGAAGATTGACGACCGACCAATACATATGACTGGTTAACATCAGCCAACCAGTCTTGTCGACTATCTTTAGTAGTCTAGCGGACCGCTCTTACCTAAAAGATTGGCCGACCAATGGTCTTCATCTAGAAGGTGGAGTGACAACACTAATTATCTCGCCTTTTTGGCCCCAATCAACCAAGCCAGAGGACAACATGGCTTTAAACCCACAGGGGCATAAGTCCTAGAATAACCTGGACAACCCTCCTTAAAACATGATTAAAAATATAATTTTCTTTTATTGCATTACTTTTTCTATTAATATAGAGATCTTTTCATGCAATAAAACTTTTTTTGGCTCTTCCCCCTCCCAATATATCAAAATATTTGATTATATAAAAACAACCGCAATAGCTCAGAAATACCCCATTTTGCCCTAGAAGAGTGCACTCCTCTCTTCTCTATCTCCCTTTCTCCCTCTCTCTCTCTCTCCTTTTCTCTTCGTTCAAATGCTTTAATCTCATGGGTCTGCCGCCTTTTGATCAATTAAAGAGATTGTAGACTTGCATGCCAGCATGTTTGTTTCTGTGAGGAGATCCAATACATACTTCCTTTGAGATAAGACCACCCCTTTTGGTACAAAGGCCACCACATTCCCAATGAAGTATCTGAACTGTCCAAGGTTCATCACCTCAAATTCTTTGCCTAATCTAACATTTAGCTAAGCAATCTTTAGCTTATCAGCAGCTTCCTGTGACTTGCATCAAAATCTTCACTTGTCAAAAAACATCTACCTGGTTCTCTTTCGACTGTCAGAACCTCATATGTGGTCTTGTTGGTCTCGAGGTTACCTTTCCTTGCGTTTTGGATGTCTAGAGGATCGTGCTCTACATTGCTTATGGCTCGCAAGTAACAGACTCGGGATTGCTCCAGGTCACCTCTGTCTGTGATAATTTCTCCATCTCCATGAAACTTGACAACAACATGGTAAGTAGAGACCACCACTCTAAAATTATTTAGCAGTGATTGGCTAATTATAATGTTATACATCGGGGGTGAATCCACCACAAGAAAATCTTTTGTGAGCGTAAATTGTTTCTCAATTTCTCTCCAACTTATCGGGAGCCCGACCACTCTCAGCTCTTCCTTCCTTTCGCCCAAGAATCCATGCAGTGGACCGACCGGTACGATCATCCGATCGGTAGTGAAGCTCAGTTTGTCGAATACCTTCTTGAATAGTACATTCACAAAACTACATGTATCAACGAGAACGCTTCCTACTTGGTAATTTTTTTTATTATCGTTGTTATTACAATGACATCGTTATAAGGATTTCCATTTAGGAGAGGATCCTCATCAGTGAAATAAATAAGAGGATGGCCCTTGGGTTTCGGGGCAGAGTTCCCCCGTTTGTTATCTCTTCCATCTTGTCCTCCTGAGTGCTTCGCTTCCTCCAAAGATTGCGAGCACATACCCCGCAATGTGAATGAAGTTGGTGTGGATGGGCCCATTGGTCGTTCCTCCCACAGGAGCTTTGCCCTGTCATTGGGTTGCGACTCCAAGGGTGAACAATTCTTTCAACTTCCCCTCCTTTATTAGTTCTTCGATCATGCTCCGCAAGTGTCTGCATTCTTTCATATCGTATCTGTGATCTCTGAGGTACTTACAATATTTTCTGCTATCTCCAAGAAAAGATCTGACCCTCATCTGCATTGTTTTCCTGAAGAACTTCTTATCCGGGATAGTGCTCACTAATTATTCCATGGACACACTAAGTGGGGTTTCGTTGGAGACCCCGAGATTATATCGGGGTTGTTCACGATTGTATGACGATCGATAGTTCTGAGCCTTGGTTGTTGCCTCTGATCCTCATGAAGTTGGGTGGAGTGATTGTTGGGGTGACTCTCGTAGTGGAGGCGGTTGGACAGACGTGCACTTCGTTTGGGTTGTCCTCTGTTGTCTTGTGACAATCTCTTCAGGTGTCTCTATTCGTTGAGCTCAGGGGTGTTCTCATAGACGATGATATATTTGTTGGTCATTTCCAACAACTCAGCCAAGCGTCGTGGCTCAGCGAGTTTGAGGTCAAAACAAAACCTCTCCGACCTCACTCCTTTTATTAGCACAACCTTGGGCCATGTCGAGCTTCAAGTCTTTGACATCTAGCGTTTCACACTAGAAGCATGTGATAAGCCATCACAAGCTTTTGTTAGCTCCTTGCTTTTCTTTGGCCTCAAGTTACTAAAAATTACGATAGAAAGTCTTCTGAACCCTGTAAAATAGGTGATTACACCTATGGGTAATCCGTCGAACCACCTTAGTATGGTTGATCTCAATGTAGTGAAGAAGTGCCTACACCTGAAAGCATCATAAATTTTCAACATGCATATAGACGATCTGAACTATGCAAGGTGGTTGTTAGGATCCACCGTTCTTTATACTGCTCTAAAACCGAGATCTTAAACTTCTCCGGAGGTCCAAATCTGGAGACCTCAAGGGAGAAGGCGTTTTCCGGTTGCCTTTGTACTTAGATCCGCACTGGTTGGTTTCTCTCCTCAATTNACGATCGCATTATTGGTACCACGATAAATGATTATTTTAGTTTGGCGACAACTCAAAAAATTGAGGATAAGAGATGGATAGGGATTCTTGTATTAATATAAAATGGGAGATTTACGTACATACCACTCAATTCCTTTGTATTTATGTATCTAACACCTGAACTTCAAATTTTAAATACATATCACCTTAACCATGCATGAAAATGAGTATTTCACTTTCTTTAAAGATGAAATGGTGATATTTTTTATGTGATCTGAAAGATTTGTATGATAGAAATGTAAAAAAGTAAATTTCATGCGTTGGATTTATAAATATATAGGAATTAGATGGTATTCATGTAAATACACCTTAAAAAAAAAAGTAAGTCTGCTGAACACAATAAGTACCATTAATAACAAATATTAAATATTTTCACAAATGAATCAAATAAATTCCGAAGAGAAATAAATAAGGAAGAAAAATAGATCATAACATGATATCGCTTTCACAAATACCCATTTGAAGTACATAAAAATATATCATATATATTTTTGAAAAATAAATCATGTATTTATAAGCATGAGTAATTATGATTGTATATGTGCCTAATAGCATTGCCAAAAAAATGGTGATTCAATCAGTTTATTATTTTTATTTTTTTTCAGGAAGATATATTCATAAAATTACATATTTTTTTATTTATGTTATATAATTATATAATTATTTAAAGATATATGACTATTTAAAATAAATAATTATTCATGTGTTACCATGTAGTTGTCCATCAACCATGTCAAGCAATTAGGTGGATGGCTTTAATTTCACTCTTTTATTAATTACTTAATTTTCATTTATTAGATTTATAGTGAGAACTGAGTAAAACAAAAAACAGAATATTAAAATTTATCTAGATATAGATATTTTTTAATGTATTCTTGTTGAAATGAATAGTTTTCGCCTACTGTCCCATGTCTTCTTTTCTCTTCTTTTCCAATCAAGTATATTATTTTAGCTTGCCTATTCAATGCCTCTTGCTACTTATTCCTTTTTCAAATTCTCTATTAAGTGAAATTTGCACAAATGTATTGCATTATTATGTAATTCTAAAGTTTTCATAAAAACTAAGCAAATTGCAAACTCTTAAATTATAAAAATATCTCGTAACTCTTTCATCGTTTTGTTTATTATACAATAAATATGACTCGAATAAAAGATATCTAAGGTTATTTATTATTTTAAATGTTCGAGTTAATTTAAAGTTGATAATCATCTTTCAAACTTATTTATTATAAATGTTGCTAATTTTATCTTTTATGTGTTTATAGTTCTTGGAAATATAATTTTTGTGTGGTTCTTTATAGGTCAAAGCCGGCTATTTTTATTCTTTGAAAATAAGATTTTAAAATTTAAATTTAATATAATATATAATGTAATTTTAATTTTGAGAAAATGGTATATATATTTTTATTTTTGGAAAATGATGAGACCGGATAGACGTCATATATCTAATAGTTTAAATAGCTGAGTATGATACCACAAGTGATATATCATCTCAAAAAGATGAGTGTATCACTTGTTAGTAGGATTAACTAATTAAACTTAAAAGTTTATGACTCTATTTTGGTCTGTAAATTTATAGCCGACAAATTTCTCTTTCTAATACACAGATTAGATATGTTTTAGATTAAACTGGGTTCTTAATTCCCTATAGAGGTAAGTCTCTGTAGTTAATTACATCTTAGACAACCAAAGTCACCTAAAAAAACTCTCGATTAAGATCAGGGTTTCGACTTCAAAAATTCAACGTTTAAGTTTTCACGATTGCTTATAGGAAAAGTCAAGTGAGATAGATTCAAGAAAGAACATTTATTTTCAGAATCCAAAGGAGCAAAAGTAGGAGATGTCGAAGATATTGAATAAGATTCAGAGATATCTCAAACTAACCTATGGTTTGACTTTACATATTTTAAAAAGTTATTTATTTTGATATTCAGGACTTGTGTCTGCATGTCATATGCAAATAGCCTGAGAAAATAAGAGAATTTATGTTGTACCGAACGACGATCTCGGAATCCTAAAAAAGTTTAGGACTTATATCGTACGATATAAAATCGTGGAAAGACCTAAAAGATAGTGTTTGAGGATTTACGTCGTGTCAAATCAACAGCCTCGATGTCCTATATGTATGTTATTTAAGTCTACGGAAGTTCAGTTGAAGCTCCTCTTTCCACCTTCTGTTGTAGTCCCGGCTGCTGCTCAGAGATAAATCGTCAATCGACCATGTCGTTATCTCATTACGTGAAAAGAGTAAAGGAAAGAAAACCATATCTCGAGCGGCCTATCCTATGGTGTTGTGTAAACATGTCAAAAAGGTAGTAACTAAAAGCATGAGTACAGATAAATGTATACAGTACAATGCAGTAAAGAAAGAAGAAAAGGCTATGTAACAAAGTACAATAAAGAAAGCGAAAGGAACATGTAGAAAGATATAGTCCAATGCAGAAAGATAAGAAATATACGATAAAGAAAGTAAAAAACTTAAATAAATAAAAGCCCACCTTACTGATTTTGTTGATGCTTCAAAAAAAATTGCAATTACATAATACAAATGTATATATATAAAGAAAAGGGGTTAGACAAAGATTTACAATTTAAATATAGAAACATGAGCAAATATATTTTCATAAAGGATTAAGTGGTATGCATATGGAAAATCAAAATGGGGTATAAGAATTTAATTTGGGAATAGACTCAAACTAGACTTTCATTTATCACGATCCCACAAGCAACTGAAGCATCGAAGTCTATATATCAATATCAATCATAAGTCAATAGCAAAACACCTTAGGATCGGGCAACTACAACTCCCTGCCAGCTGACTAACAAGTGAACTATAAAAGGTAAGCATCCTCAACTGTGTGTATTTAATATCTATATGTCAAATCTATGTGTAGTGTTTCATGTAGCATTGCATTTCATTTATTTCCAATCCTCAATATCATAAAACTATAGTTCACAAGTTGTCAGGGTTGAAATTGAAGCCACTTGTAACCTATAGAAGTGTTAAGGGCAATTACAAATCGAGTATTGGTTTATATTTTCTGCTATAAAAGCATGAATGTAGTGTTATACATCATCACCCTTGCCCCGCATTTTCCGACTTATCAGCTACTTGATAATCCATATGCATCTTTCAACAATCTAGATATTCCTCATTATAAAAATAATGTTTAACCACTTGTATAACCAAGCTATTCAAACAATTTGCATATTTTATCTAACTATGAATGCTTCCACAATTAATAAGAAAATCATGGAGAATTTGTATGTATTTGTTGACCTCATTTTTGGTTGAGATCTAGTTTTTCCTCTTTAGTAGCCTAGGTTCTAGCCATAAGACTTTCCTGTTAACTATTTCTAGAGGACTAGAAAAGTAAACTTCACCATTAGAAATTTCAAACTCTTCTTTACTCAGCTTGGAGTTCCACATATTGATCCTAATCTCGAGCACTTAGTAGGTGGGGTCAGTTTGGGGGAACTCCAGTGAAGTCCCCTATAGGATGGTCAGACCTTAGGACTAACACTGGATGATCTGGTTTTGGTGGGGCTAACTGGCACACACTACACTCTTTCACATACCCCAAACCCCAAGACCACTTGAGTTGGTCTCCTGACTCTTTTTGGAGAGCTCATATAAATGAACCTATACCCCTAGTCTTTGGCTAGGAGGGTTAGAAACAACATATTGAGCATCCAAAATAAGTCCTTACATGGCTCATATTGGTTTGGCATGACTTCATGGCTTACTTGCCCATCCTAGCCCAAAATCACCAAATTACCAAAATACTCTTACAATCCTAATTTTTGCAAAAAATCCTAAAAGTACCCAAAATACCCAAATTTGCCCAAAAATCATCTCAAACCACTCACCACTACATAAATTGACCAAAATCCACCAAACTCCCAAAATACCCCCAAAATTGCTCAAAATTACCAAAATACCCCTCATGGCCCAAAAATTTCAAAAATTCCCAAAAATTCCAAAATCATCCCAAATATTCCCAATTTCAATTTTTTATAATCAATTTGTCCCAATTTGACCAAAAGCCCCAATTTGCCCTTAAAGGCACAAGTACCAATTTTGGCCCAATTAGCTCCAATCTTGCCCAATTTCAATTACAAATCAAAATTCAGCATCCCCAATCCCAATACAAAGAAAATTCAAGATCAATTTGACCCAATTGCAAGCCCAATTTTACCCAAATAAAAAAGCCTCAATTTTGACAATATGCCTAAATCCACTAAATTAGCCCCCTAATTCAATTCAAAATCACTTGAAATTCTTCCAAAGTCTTCATGACATATTCTTACACCAAACTCAACATTCAATTAGCCCAAATTTTAGCCTAAATGTAACCTCAATTTCAAAAGACCAAGCCCACTACATCTAATTTCAAAAGCCTAAAGCCAAAGCCCACATGACAATTCTTTCTCTTCATCATCCATTTGATTAAAATTATTCCTAAAGTCCTAAATTCAAAATCAAATCATTCCAAATCAAACATCATGCCAAAATCCACAAAAATATCTTATAAATTAAAAAATCCCTTCTCATGAAAATTAGTCAAGCCACATGCAAGTCATGAAGCTACTCCCAAGCCATAGAAAAGTCATAAGAGTCTTGATACATCATCAAGCTATTAATGGCAAGAGGCAAAGCCACTTTTAAGCCTCTTTAAAAAGGTTTTTAACCCTTTTAATGAATCACTTAAACCCATGCTTAGCCAGAATCCCTTGGATGGAGACCTCTCCACACCACTTCAGCTGAGTCAACTGATTCTCCTCAGCACCCAAACCTTCCTTGAGGGGTGAACCCAGCCCCAAACCATGATTTGACCCAAATTGACCCAAAATAGCCCTTTCCCCATACTATTTCAATTCAATGCTTTTACACATGGCCAGCCCCAATTACATATGTTTATGAAATCCTCAAGTATTTATATTCATAACACATAAATTCAAATATAAGTTTACTAAATTGGCTAAATTCTATTGTGTTTATATTTATAACGCCTAAGTTCGAATATAAGTTTACTAATCTGTTGAATCTCAATGTCTTTGAATCTATAACACCTAAACTTTAAATGGGTATTCATATTCTTCAAAAAATTAATGTTTTTTTTAATGTACATATAACTCCTAAACTAAAAAAAATGAGTATACAAATTTTCAAAAGTTAATGTATTTACGTGTATATAAAACCTAAACAAAAATATGAAGTTATGAAATTTCTTAATCTTTAAATATTTACATGCACAACTCTTAAAACAAAAGAAAACTTTATATGAGTCTTTGAATTGTTATGTATCGATGTACTTGACTCTTAAAATAAAAGATGTGCATATAGATCTTTAAATCCTAGCATATTTTTCATATATAGCATTTAAATTTTCAAATGAGCATACAGATCTTTGAATCCTATTGCATTTACATATATAACATTTAGGTTTTAAAATAAGCATGCAGATTCATCAAATTCCTAATACATCTACTTATATGACACCTAAGCTAGAATATAATACTTTCAGCACTAACAAGTTGAGTTATGAAGTTGTCGGCTGCTATGATGGATATCCTAACACCCGTTTTAATTTAATTTAATATATATAATTTAAAAAAATAGTACTTTGGATTTTGGAAAATACAAGATCAGGTCGATCTCATATTCTCAGTAGTTTAAATAAACGAGCCTAATATCGCAAGTAGTGCACCTATCCCGAGGGATTGATATATTACTTACTGGTGAAAGCTCGATTAAATAAACTAAAGATTGTATGACATCCGTTCAAGCCTGCGAAATCATTTTATGTTGACCGACAAATTCTCCTATTTAATACGAAGATTTAAATATGTTTTATATTAAGTTGGGTTCGAAAAAGCTTCCTATAAGAGTAAGCTCTTATAGTTAATTACATTCTAGATAACCGAAGTTACCTAAGAAAACTCTCGATAAAAATCAGGGGATATTGTCTTCAAAGAAGTCAAAAAGTTAGGACTTTTCAATGAGATGAGATCAGACAAAGAGGTGTGAATGGAGAATTACTTACGTTTGAAATATTTTATTGTATAATCCAAAGAACAAAAGACTAGGGGATGCCACAGATCTCGAGGAGAACCTCGATGACTTCGCAAACTTTCTTGTGGTTTGGCTTCAATTTAGAGGAGAAATATTTGTTTCCTCCTTCCAATTTTATTAATTATGACTTATATTTGTGTGAAAAGATCATACAAATAGCCTGAAAAATATGAGAATTTAGGTCGTGACAAACAATAACCTCGAAATCCTAAACCGAGTTAAGGCTTATATTGTATAGCAGAACCATACAAAGACCTAAAGACAAATTGAGGATTTATGTTGCATAAGCAAACAACCTCTAAATCCTATGGAATGTTGTTTAATTCTAAGGAGTGATTTTGTTGGTGTAGACATGGTTTGTTGTTGAAGATGACCATGCTGCCCACAACGCTAGCTCCAAGCTCCTCATTGCGGCAAATTTAGGTTTTTTAATGTGTTCAGTTATGATATCAAATCAAATGTATCTATGGTTATGGTTATTTAAATATTATGAGGCATGTTAAAGTTGATTAGAGCGGCACCGGTTAGGATCTCACGGTTCCCTCGTTACGGCACCACTATTTTCTTTCGGATTCATTTAGTCCAAATGAATTTACTAAACTCAACTCAATGGGTTTCACACTTTCATTTAGACTGTGGGAAATCTCGTTAGAATATACAAATATTAAACCATTTATACATACGAACAATCTATACATATATATATTCTAATAGAATGGCAATTTATACGCATGAATATACAAATATTAAACCATTTGAAGGCACATATTTGATAAAAAGAGAAGTTATATATGTAAATACATACTAATTACACAAGACTGAAATTATTCAGCAAGTCTTCAATGCTATGCATTCAAATACACCATAATTTAATGAAAATATACATAGCCTCATATTTAAATTCAAGTGATAGATATGTAAATACTCAAAGATTTACAGAATCTGTAATTTGCTTTTAGTATTTACATGTTACATATGTATGTTAAGATTTCAACATGTTTGTATTAGAAATTATATGCATCTAACTCCTCCAATGGTAAGTATAATAGTGAAGGTTTTTTAATAAAAAATTTATTGGGGCTGTTTTGGTAGCAAAATCCGAGCGTCAAATATAGAGGAAAACAATGGGATTGGAAAATAACAAGCTAATAAAATGTAAATATTAATTTCGGTTAAGGAAAATAATGGGATTAGAAAAAAAAACAAATGATCATAAATTTTTTTTTAATTCAAATATGAATCAAGAAACGCTGGAAATCTTCTCCTTCAAAGATCAAAAGTTCATAATGACTGAGAGAAAAGATTGTTAAAATTTTTGGAAGAAAAGCCATAAGCAATGAAGTAAATGGAATCGAACTTGTATTAGCTTAGTTAGAGATCCAATCAGGAAAACATAGCGATGAAGTAATAAGATTCTGGAGAATGTGATTTAGGGGAGATTTGGAAAAGAAAACTCCTTATCATATTCAATGGCAAAATAAACGGGACAAGCTAAATCACATGAACTACATCTTAAAGCAAGCAACCTACACATTGGAGATGTGTAAAAGGAATTGTAAACAATTATATGCGATTCAATAAAGAAAATAGGGGTTTAGATTTACCACATTTTGAAGTTTCGTGAGTTTTGATCAAAGAGGAAAGAAGCCAACCTAGATGATAGGAGGGGAAGAAGATCCTTGCGGCTTAGACAATCGGAGGAAGAAGCTCTCCGCGTGCGACTCCAAGAACAGAAGAAAAGTCACGAAAATGGATGAGATAGACGAATGAAATTTATCTTAGAGGATAGGAGAAGAAGAAACTTGCTCTCACGCTCGGAGGAAGAAACTTCTTGCAAACGAGTGATGTGGTCGGCAGTCCAAAAGAATTCAGGGGGTATTTATAGCCGAAGAAAGAGGTTATCGATGAGGCTTACGCATTTGGGCGCGAAAATCCGTTAGAGAAGGGTTACCGGCAAAGCAACCGACGGCGAGAGTCGGCTAGGGCTCGGGATGAACGGAGAACCGGAAGGAAGCTTCGTGAAGAAGGGAATTTTATTCGGTACGTGCACCGCATGAAGGCTTACATGCGGTACCGAATAAAAATTTGCCACGTGGAATGCGATTCCACGTGGCTTTACAGCTTAAAAATATGTTTTTTCATGTATTCCGACCCGACCCGATCCCGCCCAAAACAAAAAAAAGCGCTTTTTGACGAAAATTTAAAGCATAAGGCCCTTTCCCGGTTATAACGAGATTTAGTTTCGCACTTTAGGGTTTGGAGCTGCCGACGACGAGAACGACAACCGCTGCCAGATCTGTGTGAGTTTAGCTTCTTGNTTGAGTGCTACTTGTCGTGTTGGCTCTTCTCCTGGAATTGTGGCCGCTGCTAGGGCAGTGATCGCCCTAAGTACTTATGCGAACTATCCTGATATTTGGTTGGTGATATGAGTTCTCAAATCTTGCAGGCCTTGTTGAACGATTCATCCATAAACTCCTGGGTGTATGATGTTTCTCCTACGTTCCCATGACTAGACTCTCCCTGTTGTTGTTGCTGAGCTCCTATTTTTATTGGCGACATATTTTCACACTCACCGCACTTTAAAAAATGTTGAATCAAAAAGTGTCTGGGAAATATACCCAAGAAATAAAACATTCTTCTAAGAAGTGATGGGGGGAGAGAGAGAGGGAGAGAGAGAGAGAGAAAACACAGTAGGAAAAAGTAAAATAGTGTATTGTATTCATGACATAGATCACTATTTATAGACATAGGTACATATTAGCCCCCTCACATTAACTTTTCAGGGGGACTTTTTGATAATTACAGAATTATTCGCATATAATAAGACAAGGGATTGATTCGATCGGCGAGTGTTGTCGATCGTCTCATAAGCCTTGAGTCTATCGATGTCTAGTCCGAAAGAATGCTCGTATTGATCATCCTAAAGGTTGTTTACCGCCCCACGGTAGCTTCTTCTTGCGCCTTTCACCGATCGTTCGAAGATGTTTCTCTTGTAAATACTCAACCAAAAAATATTCGTCGAAAGAATTGTTCCATCGTCTGCATCTTCTTCCTCAGCCGTTTATCTTCCTTGAGATTAGTGATGACATTTTTTTATATGTATTGGGTCAAATTATAAAATTATATATATATGTATATATATATATATATGTATATATATATATATATAGATNTGAAAAATGTGCAAAGGCCGCTACACCGGCGCCCGGGTGTAGTGTTAAATAAGCAAGGGTTCCCATATTACGGACGAATGCGGGTAAAGAAGTTAGTCC
>JXCR01079289.1:333198-428263 GCA_002079205.1 Phalaenopsis hybrid cultivar
TAGACCTAGGAAGACTTGGGCTTATTGTATTAAAAATGATCTTAATTTATTAGAACTAAATGAAAATATGACACTAAATAGGACGCAATGGAGAAAAAGGATTCATGTGGCCGACCCCACGTAGTGGGTTAAGGCTTTGTTGTTGTTGTTGTTGTTGTTGCTTTAAAGCTTAAGTTGAACATGGAATAAGTAAATACTACTGGGACAAGAGTTAGGGTGGTAAAACTTGATTTTCCTAGTGTCCCCCACATTCAAAAAAAAAAAAAAATTCTAGATCTACTATTGATTGTACTTATATCTTTGCTGCTGCAAAACCTTCCAAAAAAGAGAAATATCCAAACACAAAAATATAATTATCCTAATTTGAACTAAAATAACTCAAACAGCTAACAGTGTAAACTGTAAGAACCAGAAAAAGAGCATGGAAAGCCCAACAAAAACTACTAAGCTAGATACCCAACTAACTTGCACGAATTATGAGAAATAACTTGGGAGACACCATAATATTAAAAATTAAAAAAAACAAAAAAAAAAAAATTTAATTTTACATGATAAACAAACAAAATAATTCTCAACACGTATACAAAAATAATATAATTGGAAAAACATGGAAGGCAAGAAATAGGTACTGATAACTGAAATGCAAATCAGGTAAATAAAAAATAACCAACAATAAAATGAAATTTTCTGAAATTAAACAAAGAGATCAAGCCAAATACACCCAACCCATGAAAGTTTTTAGGCGTTTTTTCTGTATTGAACACAAGGTTGTAGTTGCACCAAACATGGGACAAAGGAGCAGACATTTTGGAGCAGATACCAGTGGATAGGCAAAAATAAGACGGTAGTAAACTTCAAACAAAGGTGAAGGAAAACAAGAAATATGAACGGAACGGATTATTGTATTAAAGTTTGAGGGCACAAGCTCAAGTTAATGCAGACCTTCAGGGATTGCAAGTACCCCTCATTGGACCCCGGCCTACTGCTCCCTGTCTACTCATAGATAATGGCTTATCAAATTTATTTTAATAAAAAAAATAAAAAAATATGTGGAGCTCAAAATCTAATGTCAGCATACAAAGAAAAGACTTGTGTTTAGCATTAATCGTTATACTAGCATGTCTTTTGAGCCTCGCAATTATTTTTCTAGAGTTGTGAATCAGTTCATGTAATTGACCATGCATTATTACATGACCAGAGTGAGATATGTTCATGGTTGCATCTTGTGATAATAAACATAGTAGGATTCTTATGAAGTCGCCGATCTCAGTACTAAATCTGGAACAGAATGTAAAATATGTTTCTTAGATTGTATCTTTTAAATTCAACATAAGGAAGAAAAACAAAAAAAGGAGATAAAAGAGAGAGAGAGAGAAGAAAGGTCAAACAATTTTAATCACTAGCCGAATTGATAAAACTCCGTGCATAATTTACAGATCACAAGCAACCTACAAATGGAAGAAGAAGATGCCAATCTCAGATTGACACAGAGTGGGACACGCTTCCACGAATCAATGTGTTGTGAGAAGTCCCGCGACGTAAGTGGGTCCTGATTTTAACCTAAACCAAACCTAGAGCCGACTGGTCCTCTTGGGCCTCTTGTTATCCTCTTATTTTATATTTGTTTTTCTAATGTTTTATGTTTAGTTTTTTGGCACAAACTTGTTTAGGACAGCCGTCGGCGTCCATTTCTCCCTTCGAGGGTTGTATCCAAGGGTGGTGCTCTAGTTATATCTTACTCCCAAGGTGATGATTATCCTTCTCCTAACCTTCCGGAACATTCCCGCATCGATCCCTGCCACCCCTTCCCTACTTAAGCTGCCGGAATAGCTGTTTTTGTTGTTGTTTCCTGCAGTTCCACCCTCCCTTCCCAGGCTTGCTGCTACCCAACACAGCTGGCCTCCACCCTCCGCGACCTTCCGGCGTACTTCCTTCGCTGCCGCAGCACAGAACTGCCTTCCCAGCCTTCCTTCTGACTTGCCGCCTCCTCGACAGCATCATATCCTGCGACCTCTGCATCCCCGCTCGCTGCCCCTTGCTGCAGCACCCTTTCCCCGCACTGTCATCACCCGGTACAGCTAACCTGCTGTTCTCTGACCTCTCCCATCAGCCCTACATGATTGCCAACCCAAAACCAGCCCTCCATACACCCCTACTTGTTGCAACCGCCACCCTCCCACACACTTCCCGCAATTCCAGCCACCTAACACCCCTTTCCAATCCTTCCGCCCAACCACCAACATCCCAGGATCGGACCCCGGTGTGAGTTTAAGTATCATGTTGTTGTAATTTCCTTTTCAAGTGTGTTTCGTTGTAACTGTCTATTTGTTTTCAGTACTAATATTTGTTTTTCTTCGTATTATTTGGGATAAATCTGGTATCACGACTCGACAATTCGACAGACAGAAGGATGGAAGTAAATCTTAATAGGGGTTTAGATTTTGGGAATTTAGCAGGATAATCTTATAGATATAAGAGGGGAGGTATAAGTACAAATTATGTGACTCCTAACATAAGAACAATATAAATAAGAAAGATATAAATATAGGAAATACATAAAGGAGGAAGGAAATATTTAGAACAGGAAATATAGGAAATGAAAATAAATCAATGTCAATAACTTCTAACACCTCCCTCAAGTTAAAGCCAAGATGTCAATCATATTCAACTTGTATTTAAATTTGTCAAACAACGACAGAGGAAGATTCTTCGTGAGAATATCTGTTAGTTGGTCAGTGGCACTAATGAATGGAACACAAATTTCCTCGAAATCAAGATTCTCCTTAAAAACAAAAGGTCAACCATCACATGCTTGGTATGATCACTTAGACCATATTATGGGCAATGTTGATATCGGCTTTATTGACACAAAATAGTTGTAGAGGAAGAGAGACGGGCATATGCAACTCCTGCAGCATGATGCGCAACCAAAGGGCTTCACATACTCCAAAAGAAATAAACTAAAACTCAACTTCAGCACTGCTTCAAGCAACCACAAACAGTTTTTTTTTTTTTTTTACTTTTTCATGTCACAAGGTTTTCCCAAACAATGGATAAATAACCTGAGATAGATCGCGGACCATGGACGGACCCAGCCCACTCGTCATCCGTATAAAATGCAACAGAGCGAGAGATGTGAAGAGAAAACAACAAACCTGAACTTAATGTATCTTTCAAGTAGTGGAGGATCCACTGTACAATGGTGAGGTGGAGCTCATAGGGATCATGTATGGACTGACTGATAAATACCAACAACATGACAAATGTGAGGGTGCGTGTGGGCTAGGTAAATGAATTTCCCCACTAGAAGTTGGTGGTGTGTCTTGTTCACCGGAACTGCATTAGAAACGTCAGCCAACTTTTCAGTAGGTTCCATTGGAATAGTTGTCGGATTGCTTCGTCTAAGTAGTAAATATGTCCCATATTTGTGTTGGGAAAGGCTAATACCCCGAGAGGACCGATCTACTTCCATAGTAGGAAACACCGGAGAGAACCCAATTCCTTCATCTCAAAGGATGCGGTTAGGATGCTTTTGAGAGATTCCAAGGCCGGCTGATCATCACCTATGAGAATGATGTCGTCGACATAGACAATGAGGATGGCAATATGGCCATCGGATGAGTGGCGGAAAAGCATCGTGTGATCATATTATGCCTGAGAGAAACCATGGCCCACAACAACTTGTGTAAACTTGTCGAACCAGACTCGGGGGATTGTTTCAATCCATAAGTAGATTTGGTCATTCTACACACTTGTCAACAGAAAAAGGTTGAGTCAGAGACTGGTAGGTGAGACATATACACCTCTGCGAGATCGTCGTTAAGGAAAACATTATTGGCATCTAGTTCAAGTAAGAGCCAAACAAGATTCACAACAAGTGATAACAAAACTTGAATGGTGTTCAGTTTAGCTATCAGAGCGAACGTTTCCTCATAGCCCACTTTATAAGTTTGTGAATAGCCTTTGGCAGCCAATCTTCTCTTATTGCGTTCAAAAGATCCATCGTAGTTAAATTTGGTGCTGCAAATCCACCGGCTTTCACAAGGAATATCAACAACATCTCAGGTATGGTTTCATCGATGAGCGTTCATCTCGTCCATGACTGTCGCCTTCCAAGAAGGGTCAGAAAATGATGCCTCGATAGTGGATGGAAGACAATGATGCGTCAAAAAAGTGGCAAATGCTTTGTACATCGATGATAAGCTGCAGAAAGAGACGTATTTTGTCATTGGATAAAGAGAGCATATTTGATTGCATACCTTAATGGGAGAATTCAACTCATTCAAAGAAAGAGTGATCCCCGTAGGTTCAGAGAGTGTCATTTTGGGAATGAAGATCTAAGCGAATTCCAAGAGCTGCAGTGAGGCAATGGGCTCACGAGTAGGGGCATTGTGACAAGTCTCACCCAAGGGTTTGGTGCGTCGAGAGTAGACACGTAGAGTGGATGAAGAGGAAGTTGGACTAGTTGGTGGATCCAATGGGACAGAGGGTTCCTCGGATTCAGTGGCAATAGGAGTAGGTAAAATATCAAATGGAGTTGGAAAATGAACAAAATCCAAACATTCCAACTCCCCCTCACTCAAGACAATGTTAGCATACACTTTCAAAAAAAGGAAATGTCAACACTTACATAAAGTTTGTTGGTCGTAGGATCAAACACTAATAGCATTTTTGAGTGGCAGATACATTTGATTGAACGAGGATCGAGTTTACTATGAGTTGGGTAGTGTTCCGAACAAAGGCAGTGCATCCAAATATTCTGAGGTCTAATATGGAAAAGAACTGATTGGTAGGAAATACGACATCAAGACCAAGGGGTCCGGAAGTTTTAATTTTTTGTGAAAACTCTATTGATGAGATATGTGACAGTAAGAATGCGTCAATCCAAAAACATTTCAAGACATTAGATTAAAACATAATGGAGCGAGCAACTTCAAGAAAGTGTCAGGTTTCATGCTCGGTTATCCCATTTTGTTGAGGGGTATCCATACAAGATCTATGATGGAGGATGACCTTACTACCAAGAATTATCTCAATATAGGTTAAAATATTCATGATCATTGTCGGTCTAAACGATCTGAATAGTGATTTTAAATTGGGTGAAAATGAATGAGGGAAAAATTTTTAAGGTGATTGTCACTTTAGATTTGTTTTTTAATATATAAACCCAAGTCATTCGGGTGTGATCATCAATCAAGGTTAGGAACCATCGTTTATTGGTGTAGCTCGGAGTTTAAGAGAGTTACACTCTGGAGATTAAGCATCTCTTATGTCAACATTATAAGATTGGTCACACAAAGAAAGGGTGCTGGAGACTACACGAAAAAACCCGCATAATGGAAACATGGGCTAGGGACAAAAGACCAATACAACAAAACCCATGTTGCTACCACTTTTGAAAAGTTGACCGACCCTAGCCATTTCACCAAGGAATAGTTGGAGGTGTTGAAGAAATTACTTTCGAGCACAATTGAGTGGCTTGCCAATTTAATGATACAGCAAGGCATCATGTCCTCTTACCTCTTTACAATGGAACATGTCGACCTTGGGTAATAAATTTAAGTGATTCTGGTCACATGATAGGAGATATTCATACCCTCACCAACTACCAAAAGTTCGTCGACTTCAAAGTTTTCAAACTTGACAATAGATCTCAGATGCTGGACGCTCCCTCCCCCTACTTCATCGCGTCGGGCCGACACGACTTGAAGCAAGCCGGTTCAGCCATTCACGCTGAACTGGACAGGTCCTCGCGATTAAAATGTCGATCCATTTATTCGCTCGCCCTACTCCATCCTGCATTGCATGCTCCACTTGCCTACTCCCCCCGTGCCCTAATCTTACGCCTCTTCCTAGATGTTGTTACGCATCTTTATCCTCCTAGCCATTGCAAACCTTCCATTTCTCACATCTTTCCATTTCGAGATCTTACCTTCGTTATCTTACTTCCCTCCTCCATCAATGCATGTTGATTTCAACAGTTTTTTTTCCTTGTGATTTCTAATTTCAGGTGTTGTCCCTGATATTTCCCTCTATTCGAGGGTTATATCCTTTGACGGCATGGTGATACGGTTGTATCCTGCCAAGTTGGTGTGTATCCCCACTCCATTCCTCCTTCCAATATCATCCTCCTTCCACTTCCGCACTTCCACGACTCCCCGAGACGCTGTCTTTCATTTTTGTGATGTCTTCAGTCTGCCGCAACACTTCCAATTACCAAGCAGTCCTCTGTCAGGAGCAGTCCTCCCTCTTGCTACTTCAGAACCTTCCCAGGCCACTTCGCAGTCACGTTCCAACACCACTCCAGTCACTGCAGGTCTCCACAACAAAAGTGCAACCGCTGCTAACTACTTACCCGCTGCCTCAGTGACTTTTCAACCGCCCGTCAACACTGTCCAAGGTTGTTTATGATATGTTCTTAAGCCTATTTTCTGCAATCACTATTTTGTTTTATTGTTTGTATGTTTGTTTAATTGTCTAGGTATCCATGTTTGTTGTTTTTTAGTTCTCGTTGGTTAGTAAGCGCCCTTGTACTCTTTTTTTACAATTTCAGCTATAAAAATTAATCGTGGTTTGGGTTAACTCTGGTAACAATATCACTACAGGATTATTAGGAAATGAGAAGTGAAAATATCCAAAAAAATAAGCTCTCTTATGTGTTATATGTTTCCAAATTAGATTGTAACTTATGACTTATGATCAATTAGCAATTTTCCTCATAATTTAAACTGTGATACTAAATTTTATTCTGAAACTTATGAATTTGGGGAAAGTGATCGATAATGTTGAATTGCAACAAGGTCTATACCTACTCAAGAAAAGTGATTCTCTAAACACATAAGTATCTTATTCACCATCATCTTCCCATATGCTTGAGTCCATTATGTCTGATTCTACTGAAATTCAAATTCTATTATGACATTATCGTGCGGATCATTTCAATTTTCATTATGTTACAATGTTATACATTCATCCTTTTATTAATAAAAAACTAAAGTTTTATCAATGTGAATCATGTCAATTGGCTAAACATATTCATCATATATATCCTCTATCCTAGTATAAATCATCACATCTTTTTTTTTATCATCCACAGTGACATTTAGGGGCAATCAAATTTGAAAACAATCAATGTAGCCCAATGGTTCGTCTTCTTTATTGATAACCACACTAGAACCAGTTGGATATTCCTCATGAGGAAAAATCTAAAGCTGCGCAAATCTTTCAATCCTTCAATAACTTAATTTTCACTCAGTTTCAATGCAAAACTCATATTCTCAAAATTGATAATGCAAAGGAATATTTCATTTATCATTGGATCGTACCTTGCAAAGAAAAGAATTATCCATGTGACCTTTTGTGTTAAAACCTCACAATAACATAGGATTACCAAGAGAAAAAATAGACACCACCTTGAGATATCTAGGTCTATAACGTTTTCTCATAATGTCACAAAAAATTTCTAGGGAGATGTCATGCTCACAGCCACCTACCTCATTAATAGAATGTCAAGCAAGATCCTTAGATCCCCTCTCGATATTGTGACGGAAAAATACCCCATGTCAGAGCATTCTCATCCAATATTCCTCTAAAATTTTTTGGTTGTCTCTCTTTTGTTCAAATTCATCAACCAAACCGCACAAAGCTAACCTAAAATCAATCAAATGTATCTTTCTTAAGCATGCTTCTAACAAAAAGGGGTACACATGTTATTCTCTCAATGCAAAAAGAAAATATTATAACATTATGGATGTTAACAGTTTTGAAAACCAAACTTATTACCCAAAATTTGATATTTAGAGGTAGAGTCTGGATGAATATTAGACTTGGGACACTACTTTGGATAGTCACACTAATTGAGAGTCATCACAATTCCACTTCCGAACCCACAAAAATCCAAAGTCATCACAACCTCTCCTCCTTCCTTCTAACTCCCTCGTCTCCCAAATTCCACCAATTGAGAACATCCAACATGAGATTGACAACAAGAACTTTATGCAGACGATATGCAACCACAAAACTATTCACAACCAAACCCGAATTCAAAAATCTCTGGAATTCCAAGGGAAATGGAATCCAGTGGAGAAGCAGAAAAATTGCACAAATTATATTATTCAGAATTATGTTGTCTATGGAAAGTTGTCATTAACTTATAAATGGTGTAGATGCCCAGTTTATTCATAAAACACTTCAAATTTTGGGATGAAAAAAGATGAAGCGGAAACCCTACTACTTGATCTAAATGGCACATAAAACTTTACAATGCTTCCTCCGAATAAAAGACTTATTCGGTGCAAATGAGTGTTCAATGTCACATACAAAGTACATGGGAGTATTGAGAGGTTTAAGGCTATGTTGGTGGTTAAAGGTTTCACTTAGTCATAAGGGATAGACTATCAAGAGACATTTGCTCCAGTGGCCAAATTAAGCAATGTAAGAGTTCTTCGTTCCTTGGCAGTGAACAAAGAATTTGAATTAGATCAACTTGATATAAAAAATGTGTTCCTGAAAGGATATTTTGAGGAAGAAGTGTATATGAAAATCCCACTAGGACTGGAAAGTGATTCAAATGAACATCTGATTTGTAAACAAAGAAAGTCACTTTATAGCCTCAGAAAATCTTCAAGGGCTTATTTTGACATGTTTACCAAAGCTATGAAATCTAATGGATACATCCAATGTCAACCAGATCATACACTATTCATAAAGTATACACAGGGAGGTAAGAAGGTTATACTCATTGTTTGTGCAAATGGTATGATCCTTACAAGTGATGATGAAAAGGAGATTGTGAAAATCAAAGAGGTTCTTGTCATTAAATTTGAAATTAAGGATCTAAGAGCGATGATACACTTCTTGGCCATAGAAGTAACTAAGTCCAAGATGGGTATTGTGATATTCCAAAGAAAGAAATAAAAAAGATAAGAATGTTGGAATGCAAACATGTTGAGAATCCTATGGATTTCAACAAAAAATTTACATTCAGGGGAGACAAAACACTAGTAGAAAAAGGTAGGTGCTAGATATTTATGGGTAAGTTTATCTACCTATCACACTAAACCTGATATTATTTACTTTATCGGCATTGTGAGTTAAAATATGAGTAGTCTGAATGAAGAATATTTGTTGATGCTTTATAGGATATTGAGGTTTCTTAAAAAGTAGCAGAGAGTTAATGTTTATGAAATCAGATAACGGGGAGGTAAATGTTTACACTGTTGCTAATTGGACACGAGAACTCACGAACAAAAAGTCCACTTTTGGGTATTGTTCTTATGTCTAGGAAAGTATTGTCACATGGAGGAGCAACAAGCAAGTAGTGTTCTCTATAAGTAGTGTCGAATCTGACTATCGGGCGCTTGCTTTGAGAATTTGTAAAGAAATATGGAACCAAAGGTTACTAAGTGAGTTGCGATGCTCCACGATCAATCGAATAAAGATAATATGTTATAGCCAAGTCATTTTTAGTATTGTAAAGAATCATGTGAATCATACAGAACCAAGCACATTAAAATTAATAGTCATTTTATCTCTGAAAGGATCCATGTAGGCATTATTTACTTAATCTACATTCCAACTCATCTTCAAGTCGTTGATATTTCACTAAATCTCTAGCTCCATGCAGCTTCACTGATTTGAATACCAAGCTGACCTTTTACAACATCTATGACCCAGCTTGAGTGGAAGTAGAATTATGAGTTTCCAATCTTAGTATTATTCTATTTATTCTTTTTTTTTTTTGTCGTGTTTCTCTCCATCTTGAGTTAGTTTATCTTTAATAAGTTACAATTGATGTAATTAAATTTGTACTAGTCATTCCTTATTATATAAGGATAAGAGTTGCAATTTGATAATTGATAAGATAATATTATTTTTCTCCTCCCTTCTTCAATATCAATTGACTTTCACACAAATTCAACTTATTTTGTTTCCAAACATGCGTCATCAATAGAAAGTCGTTGTTTTGTTCAATTTTATTGTGAATTTTAAATGTTTATTTTTTTAGTTGTTTACATTAAAGTTTGCAATTCCACTAAAAAAAATTATAAAAATTGCGGATAATTAGCTTCTGTAAATTGAATAAAATCTCATAGCACTTATTTTCATTAGGAAATCATACATAAAAAACCTCTCTTGCCCAAATTAATAATCCAAACGTATACAAGAAGCCTTTCTTTACCAAAAACCGAGTTAAGAGCAGATGTTAAGTGTGTATCCTCAGCAGAGGTAGAGTATGTACCAAAAACTGAAAAATAGAAGTAAAATAAATTGAATAACTTTTAATCGTGACTAAATTATCTTTAAGAATAATTTATAATCGTAAAATGGATCCAATACACTCCTTATTAGCAATCAAAAGACCTGATGGAACATGAAAACCTCTGCGTACTAGAATACACATGCATTTAAATTCAGATTTAAAATCAAAACAAAGAATATATAAAAAATCCACTTGTAGAGAGACTGATACAAAGGAAAGGGTGGGCAAAATGTTAATGATGGAATAATGCACCTAATGAATCCGGATGGCAAAAAATACAATGATAGTAGAAAAGAAAGTTTATTTCAAGCTCACCAATATTGATCACTTGCATTTATCCAGAGCAAATCAACAAGAAGATAAAAGGGAAATTTCATGGTCATCATAGAGGCTACTTGCATTTTACCACAATATAAACAAAACGGAAAGGAAGGAAAACTGAGAATAGATATGAATGAAGAGGCACTCTGGAAGAGTGAACAATAATGACAACTTTGCCATCCAAAATCTGATATATTTTCTCGAATAGGTTTTTCAGCAAAATAAGAAATGCAAAGCAATGATGATCATTTATTAAATTAGCCATGATCCACTTATATTGACATTAATGTCAAACCAAATGCTCTAAAAAAATGTGTGTTTTTTTTTTTCAATTTAGACTAGCACCAAAACTAGCAATGTGACAGATTCATGCCACAAAACTAAACTAGCATGTAATTGGTACCATTCTAGGGTTCTTAGAAGGCATTTGGGAGGCGGATTTAGCAGGGCGGTGGTCGTGAGAATATGGGTGGTCAATGATGTTTAGAGGGGGATAGATGAAATTCAACAGCAGTCTAGACCGAAATCAGCGAGGCAGACTAGAAAACGGCTCTCTACAACCGACGAGGAGATACACCATCTATTCCTGAAAAAGCTCTAGGCAAACCAATTACAAAAGGAATAGAAAACACTTCTTTAGGCATAAATCAGAGAATATAATATCCTAAATGCATAAAATCAAGCAAAAGTATGAAAAAATAGAAAATAACAATATAGAAATAGTCCCCTTTCAAAATTTTAGTTAATGAAAAATCAGGGATTTAGGGGCCCCATGGATCCATAGAAGCAATAGGGAAAAAAATTTCTCTGATTCAGTATAGAACAAGAAGGAATACAATCCTTTATTGGCAATGCCAAAGCTGGAACTGTAAATAGATGGATATTTTCACAAGCCAAGCTTTGAGTCATTAAGTCTGAACTTGTTTCTCCCACTCCTCGTACTTGGTTGGATGCTTATGATAAACAAATCATTCTAGAGAAACTATGAAATTTATGGTATGTTGGAACACTCACAGTGGCAATCTATGTAGCACGGACACAAACACGACAAGACACGATATGAGGACAAGGCATAATTGAGAAAATAGAACACAACACTTCATGGACACGTTTTCATATTTAAATAATTATCAATATAAAAAATATATTATACTTATTTTTTATTAAAGACGACACAAAATAAAATATGCAAGTATAAATAATAACTATAAATTTATCTTGTATTATAAATGCATATGCTTATACACATTAATTTAGAAAATTAGGTATATAATGTTTCAAAAGAATTGGTTCAATTTATCTACTAAAATTTAAAATATCCTACGATTATACATTGCTTAATTAATTAAGTTAAAAGTTATCTTTTAGAAGTTTCAATGAAAGCATCGCAATGTTCATAGCGTATTTGGATCAGTTTCAGCGAATAGTTTTGACTCCTGCTCAAATTGCGTCAAAAAAAAATACGGCTTCCGCTTTAGCTTCAATGAACAAAAGAAAACTACAATGCTCAGTTTCAAAAAATATAGGATGGACATTTGACGCTCAACTTTGACGAACAAAGAGGGAACTATTTAGCTCGGCTTTGATGAATGTTGGACTTATCTTCGATGCATGAATTTAACAAATATTAGCTTTTGATAACTATTAGAGAGAATTTTGACACGACAAGAGAGGAGGTGACATCAAATATGAGGTATAATTAAAAATATACATTCATTCATAATTTTCTATTTTCAGTGTCCCATGTTATACCCAAATCATGTTGAACTCATGTTTGATGCGGTGTTGAGTCGTGTCACGAACGTGTTCGGGCCAGAAAAAATTCAAACAGATACTTTATAGTGCAATACAAGTATCAAAGGCATGTCAGACAAGCGTCGAGGCGTGTCGGACAAGTGTCGAGGTGTGTCGGGCAAATTTGGGTGTCTTATTCGTGTCCGACACGATGTCACCCACTTTTAGAAGTGTCGGTGCTACATAGGTGGCAATCACCTATGAGATATTTGATAACTCTCTCAAGAGAGGCCGCCCCTTTTATGATATTGGTTGTTTGGAATCACTACCTTCTAGGACAAAAAAGCTAGTTATGGTATCTCTCTCACAAGCTTAATTGAAGGACCGGCCGAATCACTAGCACTCTGTCTCATCAGCTAGAAGCTAATACTCCTCCCCGACATCTTCATTCTCTTCTACGTCACTATTCATTTCTTTACTTACTTCGTTCTCAATGAAAAAAATTATCATGCTTGGAAAATTGAATGCAAAGTGTCAAAAACTATGGCGCTTGAAGTGTTTCGTGGTTGAGACGGATTTAAGAATCCTAGTGTTGTACTCTTATGACAGATGATTGTATCATATTTTAAAGTTGATATAGACCTAATATTGTCGTGTTGTCTCTCCACCTTCAAGGCTAAAATATGAACATCCTATAAAGTACAATAGTGTCGTAATTGTACCATGTTGCCAATGACTTGTCTCAATCCAGATATCGGTGTTCTCATTGGGCTTCACTAGCTCACACTTCAACATAAGCAGTTCAAACTAAGATATTTTCTCCTCTAATGAAAGATTTTTTTGTTGTAAGTGGTGAAGTCTCAACAACGCGTCCTATCTATAATGTGCTAATAGATATTTGCATTGTATCTCTTGTTTTATATTAAACATCTGATATTGACTTTTTTCCCGCAGTCAAAGACGATTCAAGTTCTCCCACTATAAATAAGTATTCTTTATTGACTTAATAGTAATTAGTTTGGCCTTTCTATTGGGTGGAATGTTCGTATACTCAAATAGATTATACATTGTCTGAAGCTACTAGACAAACTCATTATGATCCATGTGACTATCAAAATCCGACAAATCAATCTTCACTCCAAAATCATGGCTTCTCATCTGATATTCATGACAAATCATTGGAGTAAAGGTCCTTCGTCACGAAAAATTTCTTGATGGAAGGGGTTCGCTTACTCCTCTAAATCTATAAGTCAATATTATGGTTATGGGTGACATTTCCAAGTCGTCTCCTCTCAAAGCTGGCAACTCTGTTGTAATTGAAGGATCTCACGCTACATATCCTCTCAAAGGTTGGCCAATTCTTAGGGTTTTGGAGGTTGGAATCGGGGTGGATTTGTGGTGGAGGTAGGAAGATTGTGTATGAAAATTTAGGATTTGTGGTGGAGATAGGAAGATTGGCGTTTGAAAATTTATGGAGATGGTCAAAGCTTTAGGTTATGTGGAATTTAGATTTAGCCATACGAATGACAACTCCCAGAAAATTTGAGAATTGTCGAGCTATGATACTAAATAACGCCTTTCTAAGGCTGCAAAAAGGTATTTGAGAGCCAGATTTAGGGCCCATTTGGGACCTTGTTGCATCGAGTTGAGCTCGAAAAAGGAAGGGGGAGGATGCGGTCCGCGACTGGAGCTCCTTTGCGAAGAGCCTTTGACGTCGCCGCCCCTTCAGATTTTCAGTAATCCCACTCCATATCCTCGCATATACCCTTAGCACTCCTCCTTTCTCACCCATATCACTAATGGTGAAGCCTGGTTTTGCTCCCTCCCTCCGTTCGAGGCCGACAAATTTTTGCAACCTTTCGGTGAAGTTTTCTCCTTTATGATTTTTTTTTTTAGCTTCATTCACTGCCTACCTTTGTGTTTCTTGTTTCCTCTGTGAAAATTTTGATGTTCTAGACGTATTGCATATGCTTTGATGCAAAGCTAAGGTTTGCAAGATAGATTAGTTAGCAGCATCCTTATCCATTTTGATCTATCAGTAGAAGCAATAGGGTAAAATATATATGAGCAATATTCACTTATTTATTCAAGTTTATTTGTTAGTTTATTTTGTTTGGATTGTTGTATGAACATTGATTTTCAATTTTTCAGACAATCATGCTGGTCGAATTGTTTGTTCTTGCCTCATCCTCAATGTAAAGTAATATTTTGGGGGAAAATATTGAGCATTGTTTTTTTTCTTTACTTTATATAATATTTTTACAAATATAATTAGATATATTTTGCTACACGATTGAAGTTTGCATGACAGATATATTTATAAATAGAATTGCATAGATTTTGTTGCACAATTGAAGCTTGCATGATATATTAGTTAACATAATTCTTACATGTTCTGATCAATCAATAGAAGCAATGGGATGAAATATATATTTGCAATGCTCATCTGTTTGTTTCAAATTTATTTTTTAGTTTATTTTGTTTAGATAGATATATGAGCACTTATTTTCAATTTTTCTGACAAATTATGTTGCCTGAAATGCTTGCTCATGTCTTGTACTCAATGTAAAGTAATACCTTGGGGGAAGAATGTTGAGCATTGTTTTTTTAGTTTATTTGAGATTTTTATAAATAGAATTGCATATGATTTGTTGCACATTTAAAAGTTTGCATTATATATAAGTTGGCAGCATCCTTACATGTTCTGATCAATCAGAAGAAGCAATAGGGTGAAATATATATGAGCAATGCTCATCTGTTTGTTTCAGATGTCTTTGTTGACTTATTTTGCTTTGATAATTATATGAGATATTTTTTTCAGTTTTTCTGATAACTTATGCTGGCCAAATTTGCAGAATGTTGAGCACTGTTTTTTTTATATTTTCTACAATTGAGAGTTTTATAAATAAAATTGCATATGTTTTGTTGTATATTTGAACATGCATAATAGATAAGTTAGCAGCATCCTTATCTGTGATGATGAATTAACAGAAGTAATGAGATGAATTATATATGAGCAATGTTCATCTGTTTATTGTAGATTCCTTCATTTTTATTTTGTTTGGATAGATATATGAGCATTGGTTTTCAATTTTTAAAAAAACTATGTTGAACGAATTGTTTATTCTTGCCTCCTCATTGTGGAGTAATATTTTTGGGGGTAAATTTGAGCACTATTTCTTAGTTTTGTAGTTTTCTTCTCCTGAAATTTTTATGAATAGAATTGCATATGTTTTGCTTCACATTTGAAGTTTGCATGATAGATAAGTTAGCAGCATCCTGAGCTGTTTCAACCAATCAGTAGTAGCAATGGAAGAAAATATACACGAGCAATGCTCGTCTGTTTGCTTTAAATTTCTTCGTTAGTTTATTTTATTTGGATAGATTTATATTATCTTATTACTTCGGATGTTTTGTCGGCTCATTGATTGTCTGGTTTTCGTTTAATATGAAACTTTTAGAACATGATATTGTGAAATATTTAGTAGAGCAATGAGGGAAAAAACATAACAAATGACTCAACTGATTGCCAAATGTGACTTGAAAAAAATTGGTTATGCTATTTTGACACATGTTTTCTGGTCTTTATGCTTATATAACACAATTAGTGATCATGGATGAAGCTATCTTTGACATCTATGAATTGATTTTAAACACTACTTTTACTTTTATTTGACATATGGGTCATGTATTGTTGTTTTAAATGTCAAATTATGTTGACATGTTTCTTTTTTAACTTAGATATCAGATGGGTAAAAGAAAAAAATGTGAAATATCCGCAATTTGGGATAAGGAGAAGAAGATAATTTTCTACGATTGACGCTTGAAAAAGGTAAACAAGTGCAATAGACCAACAGCACATTTCAATAAGGAATGTTGGGAAAATATAACCAAACACTTTCAAAAAGTAACTGGTAAACTGTACAACAAAACTCAGCAGAAAAATAAATGGAATCAGCTTAAAAAAGATTAGATTGTGGAAGAAGCTTAAGGATGAGCCCCATTAGAAAAACAGTTGATGTACCGGAGGTGTGGTGGCAAGAGAAGATTTTAGTAAGTAAAACATCTTATATTCAATATTTCTAAATTTAAAATTACGCATCTTAGAAGGCTAATTTATCAATTGTAGGTTTTACCGAATGCAAAGAAATTTAGACTTGTTGGCATTAAACCCGAGCTAGAGGAGAAGCTAGATACTATGTTTCTTGGTGTTGCAGCAGCAGGGGCCAACGTCTAGGCCACAAAAAAAGAGCCCACCCCTAAATTGGATGAGCCTGAATGTGCTCACTCGAATGAGGTCTACGAGGAACAACCGGAAAAAAAGGGAGGAAGGGGAGTCCAGTCACAAAAAAGGAAAAAGAAAAGTAAAATTGGGCAGCTCATCTATCCCAGCAGATATCAGAGAAGGTGACAAACTGCACAAGCATTACTTTGAGTGTCGAACCTACTCTCCATGCATACCCAACAATGACAGACTCGATTCCAGAAAATTTCAAGGGCATGCTCCTATACTTATTTGTTATAAAGAGGTTTTCTTCACCTTGCTCCCTGAACAGAGGATTTCTTATCTCCATTATTTTTTAGATAGCCTGACTAGTTAGATGTCATACCCATATTTTTTTTAGTTGTTGGTACTATGGCAAAGTGACTATTGGTAATATTTGACATTCTTGTTGTAAAATATTGCTTGTGTGTACTATTTTTTACGTTTGATTATTTTTGGATTTGTAGTTTTAAAACTTTCATTGCGCACATTTTGAGCATTTACCTGTAATGAGAATAACATGTTCCTTTGAAATAAACTAAACATTATTTTTTCAGATAAATAGAACCACCAAATGAGAAGATTATAGAGATAGTTGAGCAAGCTACAGTTATTATCAGCACAGTTTGTCTGATTCATGAGTACTACCGGAGACACATTTGTAAGACACCTTGTGTTTCATCATCAGCTGTGGGAGACAAATGGGTTGGTAAACTAATGGAAGCTCATTCAAGCCTAATTCACGACATGTTTCGAATGTCAAAAGTTATTTTATGTGATTTATTAAATGAATTGCAATCCAAATATGGTTTGCATGGATCTTCGCAATTTACATCCTGATAAGTCCTAGCTATCATGTTCTTCATTATGTCGCACAATGAGTTCATTCGTGTAGCTTATGAGCATTTACAACAGTCTACAAAGAAGATGAGCGGGTATTTCCATGTCGGGATTAACTCTCTAGTTAAAATGGCTACGGACATCATCAACCATTCGACCCATTTTTTGCTCAAACACCTCGGGAAATTGGTAGCAATCTGAGGTACATGTCGTTTGTTGATCTCACTCTTTATTTATCCTTCAATTAATTACAAGAAAGACATAAATAACTTAAATTACCTTTTTTTTTATAATAAGGTATAAATTGGAGCAATTGATGGAACGCATGCTGACGCACACGTGGAGAATGAGGAAAAAATAGTCTATATTGGTAAGTGTAGAGCTGCTACACAAAACATATTAACAGTATGTGATTTTAACGCGTGTTTCACATTTGTGACGGCTGGTTAGGAAGAGAGTGCGCACTACAGCAGAATCTTTAAATTTGCAACATGGCAACCTGAATACAAATTCTCGATGCCTCGCCAAGGTTGGTATCTTCAACTAATCTGTCACTATTATATTTTTATTTGAACTAATCTAGTAATGTTATCATTATTAAACAAAGTATTGTCTTGCCGATTTGGGAAAACCATTGTAACAGGATTTTTTGAAGTCATTTTCCGACACGAGATATGATCTCTCTAACTTTAAACAGTGATTAGAAGGAGGAATGAGTTGTTCAACAAAAGACATTCGACATTACGTAATGTTATCGAGCGAGCATTCAGTGTATGCAAGGAGTGGGTCATACTTCGAGATATGCCTACTTATTCTTTCAAAAAAAAAGTCAAGCTAGTTGTTGCAAAACCTGCACTCCATAACTTTATACAAAGGCATTTATCCAGAGATGATATCAATTTTCGGGTCTTAGATGATCATCCTACCTACATGCCTGCGGAAGCTAAGCAACATCAAGTCAGACCTTCGGTGTAAGAAGAGGAATGTAAGACGAACGAGTATAATGATTCTGAGGGAGAAGGCGTCGAGGAGATGTTACAGTTGAGAGAGGAGATTACTGATGCTTTTGTGATACAACAACCTTACATAAATCATCTAGTTATCTGTAGTTGATTATTCATATTTCATCTTCATCCAATTCTCTAGATGTATTTTTTTTTAAATATATATATGAGCCTGTGTGTACCTTTCTTAGTTTTTTGCACCGATAAACTTTAATTCTTAATTTTAAGATTGCTTATATTTTTTTAAAAATTTCTTGAATATTATATCAACTTATTTTTTTTTATTAGAGCAATATTGTATTATAATAATAGGAAATATGAGCTCAAGATTATCAAGCAATTCGAAAGTTCTACTCTGTTATTGTGGCGACAGGTGTGTTCAGTACTAGTCCAGGAGAGAAGGTAGCTACGAGAGAAGATTTTATTCTTGTCCCAAAAACAGGACTCCTACAGATTACGACTACTTCTGGTGGGTTGATGACATTAACGAAGTACTTCCAGACCGTGATAGTCGAGGACAGATACAGGCATGGAGAGAAGATTGTCTCGAAAGCTTGATCATCAGGATTGTTGATTACCATTGTTGTTCTCGTTATTGTAGTTATTTGCTTCAAATAGCTAATTTTTTTATCAGAGTATTTTGGACAAAACTGTCAGTTTTTAGCCTTTTCAAACTCTTTCTATTGTTTAACTGAATATTTTAAAAACTACACTTATTTCAATATATCATATATATGGGAAAAACAGTCTTCCTCGGAAAAAAAGCAACAGCACGACAAATCTCTCAAACAGATATTTGTTTCTTCATCAGCAGCTTTCTAAAAGCTCTTGAAATATTGCTTCTCTAGAAATAAGCTTTACAGTAGCTTCTTGAAAAAGCAACAGCCGCCCCAAAGGCACCATTACTGGGACAGGGTTATGGAATAGCAAGGGAATAAGAATATAGGCAATTGACGGCGTTTAGAGTGGGACAGATGGCATTCAACGGTTCTCCCCGCTGAAAACAATGAGGTTGATGATGAAACGACAAAGTACAAACAATGGGGAGATTCACCACCTGTTCCTGAATAAGCAATAGGCACCTTTTGTAAAAAGAAGATGATACAAAACTCTCTATGGCAGATATCATATAATAAAAACTTCAAAACATATAAAATCAAGAAAAAGTTCGAAAAAATAGACAATAATAAGATCTAAATGGTATCCTTTCAAAAAAATTAATTCTAATTAAAGAAAAATCAGAAATTTAGGGCCCACAAGGACCACCAACAGCAATAGGAAAAATTCCCTGATTCGGTGTGAAACAAGACGGAATCATGTTCGTCACACTTGCAGAATCTTGGGAATCACGAAATCCTGCATAGGCAGGATTGCGAGATCACAAGATCTATGTTCACTCTCTTCGCTCCCATTCAATTCACAAGCTCTTACCAGTGGCCCACATCAATTACGCAACAACAAAAAGATAAAAGAACACAAAATAACATAGAGAAAGTAATATGAAAGACTTAGCACCAACTATGAAGAAAAACGAGGAAACACACAGTACAAAGAAAAGAAGGTTAACGAAACGAACACATAACACCACCCAACGAGAGGGAAAATCTGCTAGCTAACCGCTTTCAAGGAGAATAAAAGAGCTAGCTTTTTAATTATTTTGACATTTTGTATCATCTCCGTAAGAAAAACACCTAAACCTCATAAATGAAGAGGGCGAAAGTGAAAGAACATCAATACACTGACTAATGAAATGCAGTCCAGCAATAACAAAAGACTTCAAAGGCATAGATATCAAAATAAAGATAATCACACAGAAGTACAGTGTACGTAGCAAAACGAGTGGCTGATCTAACTGATCAACATCAAAATTCTAAATCAATATATAAAAGCACGTGTATAATTAACCAATATATTTGAAAATTAGAACTGGCTTTCAAAAAATAAAGAAAGCGAAGTATTTACAACAGACAACAAAAATAGCTTTTGTGAGAACCTACCACTACTATCCATAAGAAGATCCAGTGCAAAATATTCAACAAAGAACTGAGTGTTATGCTTCATTGCCTGGCCATAAAGAGTGTGTAATAATGCATGACCAGTGCGATCAGCAGCACAAGCACAGCGATAGGCTTGGCCACCTGCATGTGTAAAACAAGTTTCATGACAAATGATATAAAAGGGTGACACAAACAAGAAGTTAGAATGGCAAAAAAATTTTAAGAATAAACCTTTTCCAAAATTCAAGCTTTGCCCCCCAAAAGCACGTTGATATATTTTTCCATCTTCTGTTCTAGAAAATGGCAGCCCATAGTTTTCAAGTTCAATGACTGCCTTAGGTGCCTCTCTACACATATATTGAATAGCGTCCTGATCACCTGAGGCGAAACAGAACATTCCAAGTTGGTTAAAATGTGGAACAATATTGCAGTGCTAAAAAGATCAGATATCAACGAAAGACAGCCACTAAAATTTTATACTTCTGCCTTTATAAAATTAAAAAAGAAAAAATTCATCTCAGAAAAATTTATTTAGAGTGATTAGCGAATAAAATTCCAAAGAAAAAAAAACTGAACGAGCACACGATAGAAAACCCACAACGAGAACAACAGAAAATGATAAAGGTCAATATCACCAAAAGACGCCATAATTCCATACAACCGGCATCACATATTCAAAACAGATTAAGAGAACTTTCAATCTTGGAATGCTAAATTGGATTTAAAAAAAAAATTGCCAAGGGTACAAAAATGATCACATGTTGATCCATTGGAAAAAAAAATCAACGGTTCAGAAAAATATTCCCACCGTATTTTAGATAAGGAATGGAAAAGAAAACCTCATTGGATGTAAGTAAAACATCTAAATGACAAGAAGCCTCCATATCAAGAAAATATATATCTATGTGTGTGTGTGTGTGTGTGTGTATAAGAATAAGAAATCGAGAGTTAGAAAATTACCTAACCAATCACTTCCTTTGACAGTGTCATACATGTGCCATCTCCAATCATCCTCACTCATATTTCCCAATGCTGCATTAATCCCACCCTGCAAAAATAAGAAGAAATCTCACTTAGATAAACGCATCCCAATACTGGTGGCATGATCTTCACAAAATTATGGCAAGTCATTAACACAGCATTAATATACTAGCTTTAACATTGCAGTCTACCATCCAATGGGAGTGTCAGGTTTGAGTTCCGTTGAATAAAAGCAGCTTCCTTGATTAAATACTATTTTATTTAAGTCAAAAAACTTCTGGAAATGCAACTACTAGGGTGAGATACTGTAGCAAATGTTAAATAGCCATGCCAAAAGCAACTGAACGGTTCATAGGAGGTCCCAGATAGAAGATAAATCAGTAATATCAGCCAAGAAAAAAAGGATCCAAGTTTCACTTCACTAAAGTTTGTCTACGAAAAATGGACGCTTCGAAATTGGCACACTCTGAAACAATATATTATAGGGAATTTTACAAACATATCACGCAAATGTTATGTATTTAGATATCTCACACCAAAACATTCATATTTACATGCATAGCACTTTGGTGCTTATCGGTGCATGAAAAGGTGTAATTCGATTTAAAAACTGGTAATAGTGTGATTTTTCAAGTGATATTAAAGATTAGAGTTTTATGATTTTGAATATGAAGGTTTAGGTGTGAGATATGTAAATCCATAAGAATTGTTTGCGATTTATCTAAATATCCCTATATTATGAAAGTGTAGATTGCACAGTAGCCACCACTTCTGCTCTTATCCATGTGGGATTGTACCACTACTTGTTTTGAGTCTATTTGTCGCAAAAGATCTGCTATGGGATTCCTAATAACATCTGATATCGTTGTTTTGCATTTCAGGAGCTTTACCATGACCCAACAGTTTCTAATTATGGAATCTATTCGGTGGTCAAAATTTCCTAAAGTTTTGGGTAAAATTTAATTATGTAATTGAAGGTTGTCTAAAATTAGATTAGTTGACCTTATCTCAACGTCCTCTACTTGTTAAAACCGAAAATCTCCTTTCTATTCCTCCTACTGACTCGCAAATTGAACCTTCCCTCCCGCGAGCACCACCTCCTGATCATGCAAGTCTTGTAATCTTTTTTTTTCTTTCCTTCTTCGTTCACAACTGAAACTCTTGCTAGCAAGTTATGAACACCTTCCTCTTTTGATCGTGTAAATCTCGCGATCCCACTCTTTGTCAACTTTCTAATTGGGCTTCCCGCGTACGATAATCCCACCTTTATTTCTCTGATAGTTGTCACCTCCTCGAAATTGTAGGTCTTTCGTGATTCCTTTCCTTTTCTCCTCCTGAATTCATGTGATCTTGCCCTCACCACCTTTCAATTTTGTAAATCATGTGATCTTCCTGTGCAACCTTCTTGCTTCGCAGACTCGGGCAATCTCCAAAATATTTCTTTCAATTTCTCCTTTTGTGCTCTTCTTTGTCGCCTTAAGTAAACTCCTTTCTCCCTAATTTAAGCAGAGCATGGCTAGGGCATCGAACGGCTCATCGTCAAACACTCTCTTACAATAGCCTGACCACACCAATCGAGCCTCATCTCATCTTCCTAACGTTTTTATAGCCACCGCCTCCCTTGCCTCATTTTTTCCTTCAACTTTGTGGCTACCCATCCTCGTCACTGGTAAAATACTTACCGTAACTGAGGCCTCAGGTGAGCTCACTCCTAGCTTTTTACTTCTCTTTCTTTGAGTAATATTATTATCAAATTTAAAAAAATATATAGATTTATTATTTGCTTGGAAATCTCACTAGCCTAGAATAATGTTAATTACAAGTCAATCCCTACACCTAATTTGATAAATAATTAATATTGATACATTTAATTGCATAATTGTTAAATTTTGGGGATTCTGATTTGTACAGGATTTGCTAGTCAACGTAGATTGAATTAATAAATTTGAAGTTTGGAGTTGATCACGAGGTAAGTAATTGTTTTTTATTAGAGGATAAATATATTATTCTTAGTTAGGGACATTAATCATTGTTATTTTAAATAGATTCATGGTTATTTAATATGATTGTCAGTTATGTCCTTAACATTTCATTTTTTATAAGTTTCATTTATTGCTCATGATGAAGCAACCAACTGTCTTATTTGAGTTGATCCTATAATTATTATATTTTATTTTCATATGTTTTACTTGCATAAATTTGCCTATGTCATACACAACCTACATGAAATAGCATATTTCTTGCGTATTTATATATGAAAAAATTTGTATGCTTGTGTGTGATAATGTATAGGTCGGTATACCTCTTTCAGATATTAGCTAGTCGGGCCAGCAGACTTGCAGAGTAAAGACTACACAAAAAATTAATGAATTTCCTTGAGTTGGAATTCACCTTCCCAGTTTAAAGGTGTGGAGTGTCAGTTAAAACCGACCATATAAATAAAAATAAAATTTGAATGATTAAAATTTTGATTTAAAATAATTGTACGTTTTCTTATAATAAGTAAACATATTTGATGTTTACAACACTCTTGTTGCCTAAGATGTTATATATGCACACAATAGTTGTCCATATTTGTTATTTATATTGTATGCCTTATTCCTTTTTATTGATATTTTAATGATGTTATTTACTAAATTTGATATGTCAAACTCACCTGTTGATATTTTTATATAACTGATTTCACTCAAGCACCTACCGAACCGTCTCCACAGGCGTAGAAATTCCAACTTTAGATTTATTTCTAATATTTTTAGTTTTGCATTAGCTATTGTATTTTTCCTTCTTGAGTTTAGTAGTTATTTCCTTATTTTCATTGTAATTTCTTTCCGTTATTTTATTGTTTCCTTCAATTGTATCAGTCATATGAAATTTATTTATGAAATGAAATTAAATGTCTTTTCTAGTTTATTTTTATTATTGTTTCTATACGATAATTTTTTTAATAACACAAAATCGGTTCAATTCTTTTCATTATGCATTGTATTGTCAGTGTGCAGTCTTCCGAACCCGGGGTGATACTACTAACTTAACAATGAGGTGTCTTAAAATATATGCTCTGAGGCATGCATATTATAAATTTTAATTAAATAAAATTCTCTTCCAAATTTTAATCTTGTGTGCGAAAATCAGATGTTTAATCCCTTCGAGTGTGTGAATATACAACTACCTTGATTTCTTACTTTTGTGAATTTATGTCCTCAACTTAAATTATTCTACGTAATTTTGTACTGGCTCACTGATGTGTCTGATATGGTTTAGATTTCATAAAATTGATATTTTATTTTTGGTAATTAAAATAGATTTTTTGCTTATTTAATTTGTTCAAATCTTGTATTGATATCTTTGAAGTTATTCGATCATTACATTATCATTTGAGTTTTAAGCTTCTTATTTAGTGTTTTCATTCAAAGAAGTAAGTTTTTAGATTATTGTGGTATGTGTTCCCACCAATTCTAAGTTTCCTTGAGTGATTTTGCAAAACAAAGAGAATATTATAACTAGTGTACCAAAATGAGTTACAAAGGTTGTTTGGCGTCCATTGTAGGCAGAATTTAAGAAAGTTTTAGCTTAAATCCTAACAGACTGAGTTTCAGAAATTTTAAAGCCCCTTGTTTTGCTAAATCTTGTTTCTGCTCCAATATTAGTTAAAAACAGGATTTGCTAAATCTCACAATTCACAAGATTTAATGGATTTAAGAATTTCTCCTCTCCTAATTTTAAATCTTGAAAAACCTAGTCAAACAATTAGAACGGAGTTGCCAAGATTTGACAATTGAGATGCTAAATAATTTTTAAGTTTTGATCCTCTCGAGATATTACTAAATCTAATTTTACATGATTAACTAAATTACCTGAATTAGATCCTATTTGTAGCCAAGCAGCAACCTAACATAAATTTTATGTCTATAAAGAGACATGCTCTCTCTATATGCAGGTGGAAATCACTGAGACAACTACATGAAATATTATCGTGGAAATCATCTCCAGGGTGAATAGAGAACAGCTACATGACATATTACTGCAAATGCATAGCTAACAAAAACAAAATCGTTAAAGGACCATTACTTTGACACATTTACTGGAATCAAATGCACTTTTTCCATCCTTAGAGATGCAGATCATATTTCGTACATGCTCAACGGCATAGTTATGCACTTTTCGATTTAACTTTTTAAAACAGAATGCAAAACACAACCTTTCAAGAACAAAATCATCAGAGGTATCAAGATAGTGCTTAGATCCATTCATTCAAAAAGAAGCTATGTATTTAAGCATGCAACTCCAAACAGTGCTTTCAATATTAAAAAATGCCTATGAAGGGTAAAAACTAGTGGCAGAAAGGGAACAAGTACCTGTGCAGCAACAGTATGAGATCTAGTGGGGAATAGCTTTGTGATGCAAGCAGTATTGAAACCATGTTCTGAGAGTCCAATAGCTGCTCTAAGCCCAGCACCACCAGCTCCAACTACTACGGCATCATATGTGTGATCAACAATGGTGTATGAAGACTGGACCAACACAAAATAACAAAGAGAAGCAAATTAGTACTTTCTTAGAATAAGAAAAGTGAAACTAAGATAATGACTGTTTAACCAAGACAATGAAAAAGAAAAAGCAAACTTTTCCGCCCAAGCTCGTACAAAAAAAAATCCAAGACAAACCAAATAAAAGAGAATATTAAAAAAAAAGTTCCATATATAACACAAAAGTCATCAAAATTGCTAAAACAATCACAATAAACTCAATGGTTCTTGTGGAGCTTGTACTTACAACCCAAATACCTCGAGGCTGTTATAATATGATTAGGGGTGATAACTTAGAGCTTCTAAGAATTGATTCAACCTTCTCGGACATCAACATTTCCAATGCTTATTGATGAGAGGCTTCATTTCAATTCAATTTTTCTTTTAATTCTCTTCATTTCACCAAATTTCATCAGACAGATTCACATATTTTTAGCACCTCTTAGAAGTATAATAAAAAAGGCCCAGCTCCTGTTAAAATAAATGGTGCACTTCTCCCTACAATGTTGTCACAAATGAAGAAAGAAGCACCCCTTTCAATCCGTCAATGACATGCTGACTTACGAGAAAATAAAAAACTCCTCCTCTACAATCAACCCAACAAAAGAAAAAGAGCGCCCGAATAATATGGGCTATGCGAAGGCTGCAGGACGGCAGATTCAGATCACAAAAACAGTAAGGGCGTGTCCATCAAACAGACGTAGAATCTAAACCCAATCATGCATCATAAATCCCAAAGCAATGAAAAAGGGCTTAGTTACCGAGCCAGTGGAGAAAAACCTCGAAGAACTGGAGACGATATCAGTCCCAACCGATACTTTCTTCGAGGAGGAAATACGAAGTGCTTGGGAGAAAGCTGCACGCCACATTGTTCTCGCTCTAAAGGGCTCGTTAGTATCAGGATTTATCAAGTACTTATGCTAAATCCTGCAAAATGGTGCAAATGACAAAAATAAATCATTCCTTCTATCAAATCCAGTTCTACATCCGCATCGCTCTGAATCCCGGATCCTTCAAATAGTCTAACTTGGCGGATTTAGAGAACTTAGACGAACGGAAACGAGGGAAAACTTACCTCCGCCGGCGAGCTTCCTTCGCGACTTCCTCCCTTCCTTTTCGTCGAGGGTTTAGAGTTCGGGAGCTCGTCGTGGNAAAATGACAAAAAAAAATCATCCCTTCTATCAAATCCAGTTCTACATCCGCATCGCTCTGAATCCCGGATCCTTAAAATAGTGTAACTTGGCGGATTTAGAGAATTTAGATGAATGGAAACGAGGGTAAACTTACCTCTGCCGGCGAGCTTCCTTCGCGACTTCCTCCCTTCCTTTTCGTCGAGGGTTTAGAGTTCGGGAGCTCGTCGTGGAGGGTGTAATCGATGCAGAGCACAGGCCGCCACTACTTTCTTCAAGAGCTGTCGTCGCAACTTCTTGGCCGCATTTTTGGTCGAGAGTTTCTGGCAGGCACGGAAGACGAAGGGGAAAGGAGTGCTCATCAGTTAATTTGTTTGATCCAATTTTTTTAAAATTAAAATTATTTAATTTAAAAAATATTTAAATTTATAATATTATGATTTGCTTCAAAAAAATATATATTTGTTTATATTGGATTGATGTTGTCTTAATTAATAGTTAATTAAAGTGTTCATTATATTTTAAATTGTATGATTTGGCTAGATGATTTTATTATTTAATTAACTTATAGAATTTATTTTACTTTTATTTAAATTTATTTTCTATAAACTATTATNTTTATGATTTGCTTCAAAAAATATATATTTTTTTGGATTGGATTGATGTTGTCTTAATTAATAATTAATTAAAGTGTTCACTATATTTTAAATTGATTTTATTATTTAATTAACTTATAGAATTTATTTTACTTTTATTTAAATTTATTTTCTATAAATTATTATTTAAATAATTTGTAAATTACTAAGTAATAATTTATATAGCTATTTTTAATACTCATAATAGTGCAATCATTCTAATCAATTTTGGTATGAGATAAATTAATACAATAAAAAAGGATATGAAGTTTATAATAAAAAAAAATAAATTAGCCGTAATAATTAATATTCATTAACAAAATAATTATTTAAACTAATAGAATCAACTTATAGAATGAAAAGACAATTTCTTAAAATAAATTTTATTGAATTTTATTTTTATTAGATTAAATAATTTTCAAAACTTCACTGCCACGGGATTAATTATATTTAGATGTATGTTATTTATTATATCTCATTTGCACCATAAATATGAGGGGTAGATAGAGGGTGAGGACTAAAAGGATAAATATTAAACTTGCATTGATGAATTTAATCAAAGAGAAGAGTTAAAGGCAAAACATAAAACGATATAATCACCTCATCTTGGAACAAAGTGAGCTCTTTTTTGTTGGTTCATAAAATGATATAGCTTTTAGCTTTTTGTTGCATGATGCACTGATAAACTTATCATAAGAGTCCCATAATTGTTATAAACCCTACATTGTTACCTCCAATCACCATAACATCATATATATGATCAACATTATCGAAAGTATAACACAATAGTAACAAAGATAAACATTGAATTATAGATTTTTTAACATTAAAAATTAAACCTAAAATGATGATTGTTTAACATGAACTACAAAAGAAAATTCATGTATTCAAACCCATTATCATATAGTATACATGAGAATATATTAATATGCAATATAAAATTAAGAAAATATCTCTGATTTTGCCAAGGCAACATATCCAAATAAATAATGTTTATTGTGAACCTTGTAATTTGTCCCATAACAAAAATACCTTGGGGTGAAGCTACTAAATGGTGATGTCTCAGAGCTTCCAGCTAATACTTCAACCTCGTTGGGAAATAACATCTTTGGTGCTAATTAATTATGCACTTTATTTTAATTCAATATTTCACTACAATCTATTTAATTTAGCCCTTGGTGGCATTTTGAGAAAATACTCATGAAAATGGCATATGACTAGTCTAAATGCAGACTTAATTAGTAAAATAAAACTCCAATTCAATATGACAACATGTAGAGAAAAATCACAGACATGATTAAAAATAAATAGTCAACAAATGTTATAATAATAGAAAAAAATTTATAATCAAACTTAATGGAAGAAAAAAAAAAGTGATTCAAGAAATATGGGTTCTGCAGAGCCCATAAACTCCTTGCTTCAAATCATTACAAATATATAAACTTATTGTTTTTATTTGTATTTTTTTACTTAAAATCTTAAATCTCTCAAATTTTATTTTATAATTCTCGTTTCCAAATTATATTCTCCTAAATAATCAAAATGAATGAAAATAAACAAAATGAGTGATAAAGAGTGGGAAAGGGGGAAAAATAAAGCAACTTGGACGAACAAATAAAAGAAACATAGATATTTTCTATGAGATAGTCCTCACAAGATATATCTGAAGTGAAAGTCTGAAAAGATATCATATCAAACAGCCCCAAAAGTTATATATATATATGATATTTTTTAGTATTCTAGATAGGTGAGCATGTCATCTAGTTGTTTTTTGGCTCAATTGATTTTGGGTTCACAATATCAGTTCAATCAGCTGCGATCAACTCACTCGATTAGTACACTTTACTTGATATGTTCAGCCAACTATTATGGTCCGACAGCTGATTAGACGGGTGCAGATGCTTGGGGACCAGAACTTCCTTGGATTAGCTCTTATGTGACGATTGGCTCAGGTGTCAAATTGCCTAATTTTTATATGAATGACTTGTTCATGTTTCCTCCTATTGTATTTAGCCTATTCAGTGGTTCGGTCAATTTCAACTTAGCTGTCTTTGGCTCATATAGCTTCATTCGGTTGGACAAGCTCGTCTCATGGTCTTCTGCCAGTGGACCCTCGTTCATCATATTTTTTTCTTATAGCCCATTATATTTCCTAAATATCAAAACTAACACATTTGATACGTGCATGTTTTAGTTTCCAAGCTCCCTAACTTCTTCAAAGTGATGTTGTGTTAAGAATAAGAGAGCTTAATGCAAAAATTAGATTATATTTATTTTTAATGAATGGTTTAATCACTTTAGTTGAACAATAGGAGTCTTGTGCCTACGATATGATGTTTTAGCCCTTTGTGATATTTTAGTCGACTAATAGGTGTCTTACACTTGTGTTGTTTTAAAACACTGTAATGATCCTTACTTAAGCTCATTATTTATATTTTTTTTTATTAGCGAAGGATTCATTCTTAGCCCAATACGATGTTGAATGTCTCAACTGTTCTATGCCTTACAAATGATAAATAGCTATTTGCATATGGCAAAATCTTTGTGATTAGTTCAAAAAAATAACAAGAGTGACGTGTTTTATTGGCGCAACACCCTAGTTGAACGTTCTCTATTGGTATATTTATAGCTTGTTTTTAAACACATTATGTTCAGGTGTCTGGTGACTCACTTTCTTGCATAGTGGGACTAGTGTGCAATTTTAGAGATTTTGGGTCGAGGTTCAAGGCTCCATTATTGTCTTCAAGAAAACAAAGAATTTTTCCCTTTGCTTTAACTAAAATGCCACATGGTGGGGCTCCAAGTAGGGCTCGTGAAAGCGTTTCATGAGTGACGAAATGTTGTATATCTCAAACATCCAACACCGTCTATTTGAATCAAGTAATAAAGCTCCTCAAGCTTCCGGATGGTGCTTGCTATATTTTTAATAGAGACTAAGAATTTGCGTCTTATTTTATGTCGACTAAAACTTTGTGCTAATTTTTCGTTTGATTACTGTCGAGCGTTACCAATTGCTGAAAAAGAGTTCGCAAAAAAGTTCATTTGGGTTCAGCTTTAGCCGTGGCTAATACTAATAAACACACAAATGCTCTAAAATACCTCGCCATCCCGACCAAAACTCATTTCATGCTGAATTTTCCTGTCCCATAAAGGGTGGCAAAACCGACTACTCCCAGGAGAATCTGACAAAATCTGACTACTCTGGCAACTTCAAGTGACTTCAAGTCTCTAGCAAGGTAAACTTCTATCAGAACTTTTGTTTTTTGTTTTTTGTTTTTTTTTTTTTTCTGTCGAGTCTCCCCTCTTAACTTTGGGGGGTTTTAAGTTATCGTTTTATGTATATTTCATGTTTTATGTTACATTGTAATCAATATATTTGATGTTGTTATTATGTGAAATTTTATTTTTTTTTCTTTTTTTAATATTCAAAATTTGAAGTTTGGGTGTTAGAAATATAATACATATTAAGTGTAAGGGTTTTATGTAAAAATTAAAGTTTTGGTGTTACATTCGTTAGCCTATAAAAGATAAGCATAAAGCTAAATTAAATTTTACAAATAAGAATGTTTAGAGCTATGAGTGGCTTTAGAATCAAAGTCAAAATGCGGAAAAAATTAATCCGTTAAATAATTGGTGTTGCACAATGGTATAAAAGATCGAAGTGATTCGGCTTATATGTGATATGGAAAATTAAAGATGGCAAGTATTGCACAGGCTTTAGGCATGTTGTATAAAAATGATCTTAATCGATTGATTAAACGAAAATATGACACTTAGTGGGACGTATAATGAAAGAAGATTCATGTAGTTGATCATCCATATTGGGAAAAAGGCTTTGTTGCTTTGTCATTTTACACTTCATGCTTTTGTCATTTTACACTTCAATCATTTGATAACCTTATTAAGGTAATAGATGTTATAGATATGACTTTGGTTAAGAAAGGTAAAAGCTGACCTAAAAAGACGTTGGCACGTTGTATAAAAAATGATCTCAATCAGTTATAATTAAATGAAAGATATGACGCTCAACATGATGTAATAAAGAAAAAAGATAAATTGTGCCAACCCTACCAAATTTGTTTGCATGTAATGCATAAGATTTGTATTAGCTATGCGACTAATATCTAAATATATTGACCTGCAAAGTTATATATATGCTACAAATGAATGATTGAAATTTAATATTATAGATGCATAATATATTACATCCATAATAAAATGACTTACGAGGTTTTAGCTTGTGTTGAGTAATTTGTGCATGTGACATTGCAGCTACCCTTTCATCTTTTAGAAGACATTTACGACGCCCTGTGTGAAACATAAAAATTAAGCATACTTGATGTCTGATGAAGCGAATCTGGACCTATATCGTAAGGGATTTAAACCCAATTATTAGTATTGGACTTCACAAGGTGAATTTGAATCAGATGTTTGATACGGTTATGTTGGAGTCTCTTCAAATTATGCTTCGTAAATGGTTCACAATTATGACATGTATGAGAAAATGATTGATGATGATAGCAGAGCTCATTTTGTTGGCAGTGTGTTTGATGATGATTAAGAACAGAATAATCAAGCTCAATAATTCTATCAATTATTAAATGTTGTGCAACCTTTGTGGGAATGGCGCTCTTCACAGTTATCGGTTTTCATGATAATGTCGAGTATCAAATCTCATTTCAACATGCATACTAAATACTTCAATCAAGTAACAATATTATTAATGGTGATGAACCTTGCAGACAAATTCGTTCCATAAACTTTTACATAGCAGAAAACTTAGTGTCAAAGTTATGATTATCATCTAAAAATATAGATTGTTGTGTCGATGCTTGCATGTTATATTACAAGGAAGACACTGAGACAAAATACACATTTTGCAGTGCTGATATGTTCAAACCAAATGAGATAAATAATATAAATCAGAAAAATATATCCTACAAACGTCTCTTTTACTTTCCCCCCATTCCATGACTTCAATGACCGTTCGCATTCATGTGCACAACTCCTCATATGACTTGACACAATACCAGATCTGTTAGTACTAATACTTTGACTGATCTTTCACCTGGTGAAGCCTGAAAAGACTTTGATCGTGGTTATCCTGACTTTGCGATTGAACCACAAATGTTATTCTATTAATTTTTTTCCTACTTCAAAAGATAGGTGATTAGCACATTGAGAGACCTCATGTTCAAGGGACATTGAGGAACACATACAGGAAGCTAAAGAAGGTTGTCGATCACTCTGATAGGCACGACACTACTCCAATCACTATAATCACTGCTTCTACTGCCCTCCCACACATGCTCCCTCACAGACATTAGCTCCCAGATCAACACTGGTTTCCTGTCCAAATTCCTCCTCAAATGAGTTAAGGCAATTGACTTTCGCCCTTTAGATAGATGACGCCTTCAATGGGGTGTATATTATACTGGAAGGAGACTTGAAAATTTTCATTTTTTAAACATGAGAACAAAATTCAATTTTCATCTTAATTTCTATTTTAACTGATATTTCAATTGCAGGTTCTTTCCTTTCAAGATGCCTGTGACACGCATCACATATAACATCTGACGCATCTACAATCAATCGTTTTTCTCCTAAAAAAAATCACGTTTGTGCCTCAGGACGCGTGGTTAGTTGTGAGCATTCAACCATCTCTATTTTCAAATTGACTTCAATCGAAATCCAAAATCCAATGTACCGAGCTAAACAAAATTTTGATAAAGCTCAACTAGTCAAATTGAAGTTTAATTTGGTTTAAATGGTTAAGTTTTACATAAACTGAAATATAGTTTGAATGTAAAAGTATATAATGATAGCGAGAGAAAATGAAGATTATTAAGCAATGATTGTATAATGTTGATCACCAGAAAATTTACTTTTAAAAATTTAGATGAAGATTTACCTATAAAATTATGTATTTTTGTTAATTCAGTTAAATTAGAAGAAAAACTGAACTGTAAACCAAAAGGAAAACAAACATTTTTTAAATTGTAATTGATTTTTTTTAATTAACCGAAACAACAAAATTAACTTGGTTTGATTCAATTTTTCGGTTCAAACCAAAAATTGCACGCCCTTACAGATAGTTCAAGGAGTTTGAGGTATGATCATTGAATTTAAAATAAAATGTTAATTTCTACCTTTTTATACTAATCGAACTTACATAATTTTTAATCTGTAAAGCTTTCTATTGGTTGTTGTAGCATTACCAATAGATCCGATTGATTTTTTATGTTTGTGGCAGGCATCGGTTGTGGGATATGTTCACTATAACATGAAATAAGGGGAGAGGCCCACGTGGGTGGGCAACTATGTTTGGGTTGAGGGTAGCAGAGTCTTGATCTTTATGAAAAACTAGATAAAAAAATGGACAAACTAGCAGAATGGGACGACAGAGGGAGTCAGAGGGGCCACTCTTCGCATTAGAGGTTCGATCCCTCACACGGAGTGCTATCGGAGTGTATGATTATCTCAATATTTATAAACTTAAAAATTTATATAAGTGTATGATGCATTCCATCATTTCACATGCACAAGACAATTAGCTTGACAGAGAGTCATCCACTGCAGAGTTGCATGTCCTGACACATCGACTCCCTGACAGTCAACATTTAGTCTTCGACCTCTCTCGTCGTGTCAATATAAGAAAAAAAAATATTTTCTGTTGGTTTATAATTAATATTTAAAGTGACAATTAATCTTTGAATTTAATTATTCAAAAGAAGTACAAGCATCTCCAGAATAAGCAAAAGGGAGATTACTAGCTAGACCTCATAGTCCGCCGACAGCAGTGGTAGCCAACTGCTCAGTCCGAATTTAAGCTGCGAAGCCAAATAGAGGGGAAGAAAAAGGGGAGGGCATACAACCCAAGAGCAAAGAGCATTGCATTTGAGGCAGAGTGCTCTCGTGTCGGTGTGGGTGGCTCCGACTCATTACAAGCTCAGAATGATGAACTTGTCAGGTGAGCCAGCGTGAGGCCAACATATGGTGCATGTCATACACAAAATTTTGATCGTCGAAGCAAGCAGTATATGTGCATCGACAACGAAGAATGATGAGGAGTAGGATTAGAGTTTTCATTTTGTTTAATGATGTTCCTCTGCCATATGGGCTGATCTTTTTTTTTTCATTCCTGCTTATGTGAACTTTCATTTTTTGTAGTTGTGCGGTTTGAACATTTATAACCATGTTAGTTTAATTAGATTTGGTATCATTGTTTATACATGTTGGTTTTTTTTTTTTGATAATAGATAAGTAGGTTATAATGTTTGTATTTGTTATGTGCAGATATGTGAAAATCTAATTGTTAATTTGTATTTATTTGCTTCTCACAGGTTTGCGTCTGATTAGCACAGAAAAATTGGATGCAAACATTACAATCACTTGCACAATATGAGGCATTCATATTATGACACAAAAGAAAAAAAAAATGCATCAGACATCGATCGACACAAATTTGCATCAACCCAATGCGGATGAAAAAAGATATATTTAGGTTTCCTCGATAAGTTTGTCAATGAAAATTATTGAAGCTAATTCCGATAGAAAAAAAAAAACTATCACAAATGTTGACGTTAGTTCAATTAGCAATGTTCATTTTGACATCACTGTTTTTTCAACGCAAATCAATCGTTATTTGAAGATTTGCGTTGGGAAAAAAATCATTTATTAGCGTTAGAAATGTTCATCGTTAATATGCTAAATTCATGTAGCTTACAATTATCTTTTATAACTCACCAAAGGAGGCGATGACTCCCACCGATCTGTTATTGAACAAGTGGATAGTTGATTCCTTAAGCGTTGTAAGGAATAAACAACACTTAACTGGGTCTTTTATTCGCTGCAAACAAATTGATGATTCAAAAGAGGTCGCATGATAAGCATGAACAATCCTCCATTTTAAGAATCCAAGTAAGCGATTTTGAACCTTTTAGGTACTTCGACTTCATTAAATTCTAAGAGGAATGCATTTTCCACTAGTATCCTTCTTATTCTCCTCCTCCTCTCTTCATCATACGAGGATTCTGAACTCCTCTTTTGGGAAATTTGATACATCTTCTTCTTCTTACTATTCTTATAGCGTTGGTGTTTGGGTCCTCCTTGCTCTGGTTGATGTCTTTATGGTTCTCATTTTTACACCACTGTTTATAACGATCTTTATGCTGTTTCTCGAACGATTTATATAATGGGTTATTGACGCCTTCCACCTTACTCCTATCAGTTTTCTATATTTTCTCCCTTAACTTGTTACTTTATCGCGTCACAAATTCTCTTGCCTAATCCATCACTATCTTTTGTTCACATTTTTCTAGAAGATTTTCTTATCGAATTAGAGTGTGACATACATGCTCGCCGCACATTTCATAATGTTGATTGTTTTTAGGACGTATGATCCTACATTATATGCAGGTTTATATAATATAGTAGAGATATTGTGAAAGAGAAGGAAAAGAGATTAGGATTTCAGAGAGTATTTCAATGTCAACTACAACAAGGAAAAATATAAGTAGAAGCACTTTGCTTATCCCCTTTTACCTTTTATTTTTACCTCATAGAACATATGTGCCCAAATGGGGCTATAAAGACATAATAAAACACTACATTAAAAGTTGTAATGTAGGAGGCATATCTGGGCCCACCTTTGATAAGATCCTTGGCATGAATGTCAGGCAGTCAATAAATACACATGGATGGTGATATAATGAAATTTCCTTCCTTCTATTGAAAGGACTGTTTATCGAGCTTGATGCTGTAGTTGGATAGATATTGGTGAGCTAGGTGGGAAAGTTTTGTTCGTGTAGGCGAGCTCAATAAAAGAGCTTGAAGTGTACGAGTGAGGTCAACTGGAAGAACTCGCATGAAGATGTAAGATTAGCGAGCTTAGTTGTAAGAACTCTCGTGAATGCTGTCGAGAACTTCGGTGGAGATACTCATTAGGCTCTTTTTAGCTTAGAAAAACTCTCCAACTTGTCATCTCAATAAATACGGCCAACAAAAACTAATAGTGTGATCAGCGTCTGGATATCAAGTGCGTGGTTTATGGGCTCGATCTCTCATGCCCATTAGACCCATTTAGTATCTGGGCAATCCTATTGTTGAGGAAATTCATTTTTAGATGCACAAAATGTATTATATTGGTTATGCTTGAGAAAATATTCAAACTTATTCGAGAAGAATTATTAATTGAATTATTTTGTTATGTTTTTTAAAACACATTAAAAACTTTATTTTCAAACAACTATGAATTTTTTTAAATGTAATATTAAAAATTTATATTTGTTACAATTAAATTTTAACACATTTTTACAAAAGAAATAAAAAAGTATAGTTAAAGATGATTTCCTTGAAACCTAGATAATCATATTATCACATCACACGGGGTATATTCCCTGAAAGTCAAATATTGACCATCAAAAGTTGTCTGTCCTGATTCATAGCTCCCCCGCGACCTATTTTTCTAGTATAACACATCTCTTTCCCCCTACAATCAGAGAAAAAAAATATGGGCGAAGTTCGGATGTATACGGACTTCGTGTACAACGCGGCTGTACACATTATACATATTATTGTACAACGTATTCAACATCATCGTACACAAAGTTCAAATTCAATTTGATTCTGCACGTAATATTTTTTCCAACAACTACTCATGCGGTGCTCGATTCACCTAATTCAACCAACTCAAAAATAAGACTAAGACCGCAACAGAAAGCTCGTTTTTTGCGATCAGCTCATGCTCCACTCGTTAATTATCTCATGTTCGATTCTTTTGTCAAACAATCAAGCCTAACACAAATAATTTTTTTTAGTTAAAATTTTAGAAACAATTCAAACAAGAACAAATGCAATTTGTTCATCGTGTTTGACTTGTTTTAGCTTGAAATAATTAAACACTTAAAAAAATATTATTTATTTTTATTTTCTTATATTGATTTTTACATGTATTAAAATATTAAATTTTATTATTTTTAATTTGAATTTAGGTGGTATAATTATAACAAAAACATAAATTTATGTGTTAGATATGTAAATAAATAGAATGAGTGATATGTATGTACGTAAATGATCCCCAAAAAACTAAATTTAAGTTTTAGTTTATAAAGTGTAACATACGTAAATAAAAACAAGCACTATGGGGCTATCGGGGTATGAAAGCTCGCTACAATAACTAAAAATTAATGACGAAAATTTTCATATGTTATTTTTTGATTATTTCTGAGTTATTTCAGGATTATTGAAAATAATTTAGAAATAACCTAAAAATAATTCAGGAATAACCTCCACCGCACGTAGAGCTACGTCAAGAATCCGCACTGGAAAAATTATGCGTTTTCAAAACCCCATAGCGTTTTTCATAAGTTTTGTTTTATGCCGTTGAAACTCGAAAGAACATCGTCAAGGAGGAGAGTCTCAGACCAAGTCAACATCACATTACTGGCTATCGACAGAAACAATGGAGCAAGGACATTTAGTCCCACACGAAGGGTTCGACAAATTTACTACTAGAAAAATTTCATAAAGAAAAAGCCAAGAAATATTTTGGCATCAACACCTAATTAAAATTTAAATTTTATTTAATAATAATGGTAATTTAATTAATTATATATTTTTTGAAATATTTGAATTAATGTGGAGCCATATTAGACCCCGCGGGACCCGCATAAACGAAGCCACAGGTTCTTTTTTGGGTCCCTGTTTCCCGTTCCGCCTAATTCCTCGCCCGCAGCGGTTTTTGCCTTCTAGGGTATCGTTATCCATACGGACAATCTAGCCGTACATCTGTACGACTCGGTGAAATCAACGGCTACGATGCTCCTAACAATCTCCATGTACGGGCACTGTGCCAGATCGGATGGCTCCGAGTTACTGAACCAAAGAAGGTTCAGAGCTACAAGAAGACTGCTTCTTTCACTTTTATCTTTATAATCCGCCCAATTTCCCCCGCATTTCTTCCTCGGAGCCAGCCGCGAAGAACATCACGGGCAGGTGGTTTTCTCTTCTGTTATAGGGTTTTGTTTTCTATATCGAAGAAGATGGCTGAGAAGAGCATTGTTGATTCAGGTTGCAGTCTTCCAGACGACGCTTCGCAGGAGTCGAGTGTCAGAGGTTTCTTCTTGCATTCACTCTTTTCTTTAGTCGAAACCTGTTATATTGCCTATCTGCTTGGGGTGTACGTTAGCATGTCGGTTTTGGAAACTGCAGCGTCCGCGCTGGTGTTTGATTTTGGCTATCAATGTGGTTTTCTCTAGGGTTTTGGTTCGTTTCAGAGAAATGTGTTTTTGTTTTGTTACTTTGTTGGTTTTCATTGGTTTGGTTTCGGAAGTGGCGGGCGGCGGCAAGGGGTGATTTTGCTGGTTTCGTATCGGTTCTTGGTAGTTGATGATTGGGTTTTGAAATTGCTTTTCCGCGCCTTAGTTGAATTATTTAGTTTTTATTTTTAATGTTGGAANACCGAAGAAGGTTCAGAGCTACAAGAAGACTGCTTCTTTCACTTTTATCTTTATAATCCGCCCAAATTCCCCTGCATTTCTTCCTCGGAGCCAGCCGCGAAGAACATCAAGGGCAGGTGGTTTTCTCTTCTGTTATAGGGTTTTGTTTTCTATATCGAAGAAGATGGCTGAGAAGAGCATTGTTGATTCAGGTTGCAGTCTTCCAAACGACGCTTCGCAGAAGTCGAGTGTCAGAGGTTTCTTCTTGCATTCACTCTTTTCTTTAGTCGAAACCTGTTGTAGTGCCTATCTGCTTGGGATGTACGTTAGCATGTCGGTTTTGGAAACTGCAGCGCGCGCGCTGGTGTTTGGTTTTGGCGCATCAATGTGGTTTTCTCTAGGGTTTTGGTTCGTTTCAGAGAAATGTGTTTTTGTTTTGCTACTTTGTTGGTTTTCATTTGTTTGGTTTCGGAAGTGGCGGGCGGCGGCGAGGGGTGATTTTGTTGGTTTCGTATCGGTTCTTGGTAGTTGATTGGGTTTTGAAATTGCTTTTCCGCGCCTTAGTTGAATTATTTAGTTTTTATTTTTAATGTTGGAGTTTCACTTGCCCGGTGGCCTGAGCCACAGTGATGTCTCACATTCATCTCATACAAATTTCATTTTTTAGCTTCATTTCAATTCTCTGTTCACCATGTTTCTTAAACTGCCATTTCATACGTCCTTAACTTGTGGGAAATTTATAGTTTTGAAGATTGGATATAACTGTTATATAGAATGCTCTCAAAACTACTCTCATTCAGTGCATTATTTTATTTAATTTTTCACTTTGATAACTGTGGAAATTTTTATATGTTTTACGTAAGTTTTGTAGCATGGCCTAGATTGCTTATCAAAGACATTACAAAATAATGCCTAATTAGCGTCGGAAATTTCTGATGTTCTGATGCTAACCTGGAATTTATCCGACGCCAATCCCAATTAATGCCGGATTTGTGTTGAAAAAGTTTTGATGTTAAACGGTTGTCACTCAATCATAAATCATTTTGCGTTGGATTTTTATTTGAGTCAACATTTTCATTTAAAATTTCTGGCGCTATAAATTTGCGTTGGAAAAACGGGGCCGTAAGAGTAATGATGCACTTGAATCGAGCATGGCTGACACAAATTAGCATTGGCCATATTCGACGCAATTTAGGGTTGATTATTAATGACACAATTTAGCGTCGGCCTTGTTCGATGCAAGTGCATCGAATCTGCGTTGTTTGGTTTCGAAGAGATTACTGCAGTACTTAGCATTTGAAATTGCCAACGTTAATCTGACTCAAACATATAAAAAAAGCTAGATGATTAGATTTCTACATACTTGTACAAAACATACACAAACAACATAACAAGACATTTATATATCATAAGAACTAATAAAAGAAAGCTCTAACATATCCAAATAAAGATACATAATTAAATTAAAGATAAACCAATCAAAATATTTAATATTCACAATTACAGAAACTAAAATTTCGATTGCACAAAAACGATAAAATCATATAATTGCCTCCTTCGTCCAGGAAACATCATTAAACACATAAAAAAATTATAATTCTCCTCATCATCATCACTCTTCTCCTCATCCTCCTCGACAACACTCATATGACGCTTGTTCTAACGATCAAAACTCACCTTCAAGCGTACCGTACTATCTGCAACAATCTGCTGACCTTCACTCACCTGTTGAAGCTCCTCATTCATCATCATGATTCGCCTGACAAGCTCCACATGCTGATCCTGTAACGCATTAGAGCCATTCACAATTGCACGGGAACGCTCAGTCTCAAACGCCATCCCCTTTCCTCTAAGGCCGCACACTCCCATTCTTTTTCCCCGTCATCGAGTCCACAACTCAAAATCGGACTGAGCAGTGATAGAGTGACTACCATTGCTGCTGGTGGGCCGTGAGATCTGGGTAGCCATATCCCTCTGTCTCTCTTCGGAGCTGTTCTTACTCTTCTTACATAGTAAAATTCAAACATTAATTGACATTTTAAATAGTAATTGACATATTAGTAGCCCTCTAAAGATAAAAAAAATTAAAAATTTAAAACTCATATCAATACACTGAGAGTAATCAGATACCTATGTGTGCCCGTGCGCCGATGTGTAAGGACATGCAACTCTGTTGTGAATGACTCTCTGTCAAGCTCTATAGCCTGTTTACATGATTAGATAAATATAAGTCACAAAATTACATAAATATGCAAGCTTATGAATTTTTAGATAATCTTACTAGCCTCTCGTGTTGCTATGTGTGGGGAATCAAACTTCCGATGTGGAGTGTGACACACCCTGGATCCTTTCGTTGTTCGGTTTTGCTGATTTGTCTGTCTCTTCCTCTGGTACTTCGGAAAGGCTCATGCTGGTTTAACTTAGCTTAGGTTTTCTCCCCAACCCACGAGGGCCTTTTCTTCTTCTTACATGTTGTCGTGAGCTTCTTCCCGAGCCTATGCCTAACACAAACTTAAAAAATTTGCCGGATCTGCTGCGGATGTTCCGACAACTAGTAAAAAGACTTATGCAAATTTGAAAGTATATAAGCTTGATTAACATAAAAAAGTAGAAATTAAATTTCTATTTCAAATTAAAATATCATACCTAGATTCTCTGAAATACTTATCCCAAGTGGCAATCGGGGTTTGCTTCCATGAGAAATATGACTGCTTATAATTGCTATGGATAATCTCGATGATCTGTGTCACGGGCGACCTGGAGGGATATAAACTGCAAACGAAACATTAGATACATTATAAAATGAAATGTAAATTGAAATAACTATAATGTAAAAATGAAAGTTCACTTACAAGTCACTCTCCGGTTTAATATAGATTGCCGACAGTGTCAACCATCTTAAGTGTTGGAGTCGAGGGGCCTGCCTCATCTATTGAAGAAACTGTGCATAAATGTGGTGCATGAGAAGGAGTTGGTTCCTGTAAGGGACCTATTGTAGGAGGAGAGACAACAAAATGTGTCACCAGAGTGGTTGCACGAGCGCCGTACCTGTCAACGCCATTGACGACGACCTTCTTCGGTCTCTGATATGTGTTTCCCAAAGTTCACTGAACATGGAGTCTCTCTTGAGGCTGAGAACCTGCCATTCACGACAGGAAAAGAAATTGAATTATAAGTAGGATTAATATGTAATATAAGACATAAACGTAAAAACAGAAAAGTAAAACATGTCATGTCTACGCATAAAATCAAAAAAATTAAGCAGAACAATTATAGTGTAAGAAGCGAAAGCAAACAAAAAATGTGCAAAAATTAATTATCTACATATACTTATTATTTTTTAATCCGTTTAATTCGATGATCCAGATGTTGATGAACTTAAAATTTATTTGTCAATCTTATCATTATTTTCATTCATATATGGAGGGACTTCTTCATGAAGCCCTGTGGTATTCTTTAGGGATAACTTCTCATTGATTGAGCTATGTTGAATACAAAAAATTAGACGTAACTGACTCTTGGTGAATATGTTCGATAATGTTTTGCATCTCAACAATTTTTTGTGGTAAATTTTTTGATACAATAGTCCAGTTAAGTTCTATCTATTGCTGGACCAGGATATCAAACATAATAAACCTGACTAGCCTGAGGTGCTAGAATAAATGGGTCATATTAAGTTTATCCCTTGCTCGACTAGAATATATTTTGTTCATTTTAACTTCAGAAATATCATAAGGGTTTAGTGTCTGTGTTTCTCGATCAGGAATATGGTCAAACCACTCAGTTGAACTTGTAGCCACTACTTTTAACACAGTCCAGATATTGCAATTGAACAACTTTATTTAGTATGCTGTATTAGTTGATCTCGTTATATGTGTGTGTTTCCTATAACACAAACACCACAATTATAAGTTTATTTTTCTTTACACTAGGGGCTTGTGTGAAATTTGTAATCGTTAACTTCAAATATTTATCATGCCTTCACATTATGATTAGACCCTTAAATAATATCTAATAAGCCTAGTAGAAGTTCCAAAACATAATTAGTTTTACTTTGTAGAGTATAATTATGCACCGATGAATTTAAAAGTTACTTCAACGTATGTGTAATTTGAACCATTTTGAAAATTCTTTTTCCATTATCTTGCTTACAAGAGAGTCATCATCTACGTTCAAGCTCTCCGTAAATAACCAACGAGCATGATTGTGATTTGTATATTTGAGTTAATTGGTAAAACATTTTGCATGATAACCATAAAAATATTTGATTAGATTCATTCTTACTGTTGGAATGAATAACGTACTTCATCGCAGTTCAGTAGAGCATACAAAGTAGCCATCCGAAGCTCTTTATCGTTTATGTAGTGCGTATCCCACCTAATGGTTCACCAGATATGAAATACCGATAATTCTATTTGCAAAGTCATCTAACCAATAGTTTCTTCCGTATGTTCCCCTTGATCGAAGTAATAAGAATAAAAAGTAATTTTCTTCTCTAATGCCTCGTATTGAACCCTTCAGATGTGCTTTATTTTTAATAGTCTTCTTAATTTTATTAAGAAATCTATACAGTTAAGTCATTTTAGAAAAAAAAAGATAATAGTTGATTTCTAAAATAAAATACATACCTCTCAAAAGGATACATACTGCACCAGTACCCCCAATGTAGCTTTAGGACACAAATGAATGGGTATATACTCCATTGAGTAAAAAACCCAAGAGAAAATATTCGTTCGAGCTTGCAGGACAATAACATAATATTCATGTCAAGTCTTCACAGAGAATTAATATTCAAAGTGCTCGTGCACAACTTCATGAAGAATGTACTAATTTCGATCAACGGATCAAATAGCAGCTTCGGCAGGGCATTGCATGCAATAAATAATAAACACTGCATGAAAATACGACAATCGTGACTCTTCATACCAAATATTTTCTCCATCCCCAAATCAACACATCGATCTGTGCTAGAGACACAAGCACTTGAAAACTTCAAATAATACAACCACTCAAAGATTGCTTTAGTTGATCCGATGTGAGACAATATGTAGGTTTGGGCTTTATTATTGTACCTGTATTTGTCGTTCTTACCCCCTCTTGCAATACTCTTTCATGTTCAATCTTGCTTTGAAGTCATCATTTATTTCTCCCTTGATATGGAGAATAGTAGATATTATAAAAAAAGTTCTTCTCAATATGCATACCATTCAGATTATGTTTAATCAGATTGGTTTTTCAATATGGAAGATCTCAAAAAATACTCCGCTTGATCTAATTTTGTGTAACACCATAATCTAGAAGACGACTCAAGGCTAATTCCGACCTTTCAGTGATCTTTGGTATTCCACTGATCATCTGCGATATATTGTTTCAACTAATCATTGGGAGTGGATTTGATCTTTCAACTCTATATCTGAAGAATGCATTTTCATTCTTCCAGAACGGGCGATCATGTGCTAAGAATCTTCGATTTCAATCAAACCAGATATTTTTTATTCCATGTTTGAAAGTGAATGCTTTATACATGTCCATGTAGTGAGGACATGTCAATTTTCTGGCTGTGCTCCAACCAGATGTTTTCTTTAATCCGGGAAATTAATGATCGTCCATATAAGAGTAGCTTTAAGGTGAAAGTTTTATTTCGTTGTAATATCATAAATAAACAAATCGATTTCCTACAATACTTGTAGCTCATCTATAAGAGGCTGTAAGTACACGTTAATTTTTCCCTTTGGGTTATGTGGACTTGATATGATCAACGTTAGAAATAAGAACGACAGAGTCATACACATATCAAAGGTTAAAGTATATGACGTGATGATAACTAACGAACATGAACAGAGTGTTACAACATGATTGTAAGGTGTGAACCCATTTGTACATAAGCCTAGAGAAGAGTCATTGTATTGTACTAACATATCCAGTATTATGTGTGTCATATGGGGAGCTGTGCGCATAGAAACAAACAACCGTTGGAGCCGTGGAATGAGAGGAAAATAAAAGAGATGTTTGTAAGGAATATTCTTCTAATTTTTTAGTCTTTCTCCACCTTGGTTTGAACCCATCTGTACCATAGATTTAACTCTATAGATTAGTACAACGTTATTGTGCCTTACTGAGTGTCATATTTTTTATTTAAATTATAGCCTAATTTCACACCTAATTGAAACTTTAGACTATAATCTGTGCATCCCACGCGATACCTTAAGCCATCTACGCCTGAAAACTAAAGCCCACAAATCCAGAGAATCAACTAATTAACCCCTTAACACCCAAACTAACCTATTAAATTACCACACTATTACCTTACACTTAGCCAAACAAAAATCAACACTGGCCTAACTCAATCTTAAACTTACTTGGCACAAATTTCTTATGTATTTGCATATCTCACACCTAAATTACATTTTTACATACATTGCACATATTTCTTATGTATTTACATTATCTCACACCTAGATTTTCATATTTACATATGAAACACAAATTTCTTATGTGTTACAGCGAAATCTACATTTCGTCTCGTGTCCATATTTCTTATAATATAACATACAGCCGTTGACATAACAATCTATCTTTTCAGATAATAATCTCAACTTCACCATTAACTTTTTAGTTCTGCGCAATCTTCTTGAATTAAATTATCTGCAGTGGTCGTTTCATTTAATAATGTTGCTACCAAATTAAAAAATTCTGTGGACATGCTGAAATCAGATTTGATAGTCAACATTCTCAGGGCAGCCGTTAACTGTGCGTGCGAAGTGCATCTTTCCCACAATGGTTTATTCATAGAATTGTTGTGCTTCACTGTTTGGTTTTTGTTTATCGTCAGACACTTCCAATAAAATGAACATTGCTCGCATCATCATTCATTTCCTCATGCATGCTAAAATCATGAATAGTTGGAGGGACATAACTTGATGAGGCTCCAACATGATCGTATCGAACATCTGGTTTAAATTCATCATGTAAAGTGTAATACCAACAGGGTTTATATCCCTTATGACATTGGTCCGACTTCATTTTTTCAGGTGTCAGGTATGCTTGATTCTTGTGCTTCATGTAGGAGCATCGAAACCTACATTCTGAAAGGTAAACGGGCAGCTGCGATGCCACATGCACAAACTCTTCAACACCAATCTAAAACTCTTCAATTAATCATTTTCTTTATGGATATAATCTGTTATACATCGACGATCTAATGCTTCGAACATTTATCCGTACCATAGATGTAGCTCTATAAATTAGTACAACATCATTGTGTCTTACTGAGTGTCATATTTTTTATTTAAATTATAGCCTATTTTCACAACTAATTGAAACTTTAGACTATAATCTATGCATCCCACACGATACTTTAGGACATCTACATATCACGCCCGAAACCCAAAGCCTACTGACCAAATAAAAATATATTGAGATTTTGATACCTATTTTATAATGATATTACACTTTAAAGAAAGATATTTTTGATGTTTTATTGCAAAAATGATGAATTAGGGTCATTGGAGCAAAAAGATGCAAAAAGGGACGAATTTGGAGCGAAAAAGACCAAAATGATTTGAACTAGGTCGCCGACGGCGAACCCAACGGTGCCGACGGCGAGATTTTCCCGAGATTCCAGAATTAATTCACTTAGAAGGCCCGTCGACGGCGCCCTCGAGGCCGCCGACGGCGAGCTCGGCGGTTATGTCCAACTAGGCATTGGATGATGACGAAATTTGGAGGGGTGCTTAGGCAACTCTTGAGAAAGCTCATCCACAACTTTAAAAGAAGATTTTGGCCGAAAATTGGAGAGGTCCTGGATGTTAGAAAGGTCCTGAAGGTTGGAGAGATTCCATTAGTGTTTGGTAGAAAGTCTAAATTGTGATGAATTCTTCGAGAGATTGTAAGAGTGGAGGGAATCATCATTGCTATTTCGAAGAGGAATTCTGTGTGCTGTAAAGAAAGGAAGAGATTCAAAGGAACTTCAAGGAGTTTTCTTGGAAAAAAATTAAAGATAAGTTTATTTATTGTTGTAGTTGTATGACTTTGATTTTATACATGAATTTTGAGTTTTGTTTTGTTTTCCCGATGAGATCTGAGTAGTTTTCTCTATCTTTCATATTGTCTTGAGATTTGTGAAACGGTGATTTGAATTGGTGAAGCCATGAAAACATTAAAGAAATTGTGATGATCTTTTCACTTCGATCTTAATTTACTTTCAATCTAACATATTGATTTGTTAAAATATGTTGAGTTTTACAACTAAAGTGAAGATTACATCCAAGATTTAGGGATGTCAAAGCCCTTGGAAGTTGGGTTCAAATAAATAGAGAAATAAAATTATCGGGCGTATAATTGGAGATTTTAGAGTGACAGATTAAAATCCCCAATTCGGTTCTATCGTTTGGGTGCTGAAGTGTAGATATTAGCCCTCAGGCGAGGGGAACGTGGGAGCTCCGAAGTGAGAGCCGGTATCCTCCCAGCCTAACCACAGATTCAATAAACAAGAATAGGATTAGTCAATGTTCTTTATGTCTGGACCAAAGGGTATCGCAGATTCAATAAACAAGCATAGGATTAGTCAATGTTCTTTATGCTTGGACCAAAGGGTAAATACGAATTTAGCAAACAAGCATAAGATTAGTCAATGTTCTTTATGTCTGGACCAAAGGGTAAAGAATTCGGATTTAGTAAACAAGCATATGATTACTCAATGTTCTTTATGCCTGGACCAAAGGGTAAAGACAGAATCAGAGTGTAGATGTTAGCCCTCAGGTGAGGGGAACGTGGGAGCTCCGAAGTGATCCGGTATCCTCCCAGCCTAGCTGTAGATTCAGTAACCAAGCATAGGATTAGTCAATGTTCTTTATTCAGTATCCTCCCAGCCTAGCCGCAGATTCAGTAAACAAGCGTAGGATTAGTCAATGTTCTTTATGCCTGGACCAAAGGGTAAAGATGTATGCTCTTATTTGACACAATACAAATTGAACTGATTTACTTTGTCCATTCACTATAATTTCTTGACAAGGAAAATGATGCTTTTTTATATATTGAATATCACATTAAAAATCTCATTAGTAGAATTAGTTATTTAAGAGTTATTAAAATTACATATTTTTTCGATTGCCTATTAGTGACAGATAAACAATTTGAATTCCATTGTTGCGATTGAGTATTGTTTTTTTTAAATCTTAGTTCGTAGTTTTAATATTACTCACTGTGGGATCGATATCTAGGACTCTATTAGAGCCCTATATTACTTTAGCGATACGTATACTTACGTTGATAAATGTGACTTTTGCAATTATTGAATATTTTATACATCCATCTTTATCGAATCTATAATTGTTATTAAGTTTTAGTATAATTGCTGAGGAATTAAATCTTTTAGCAGCAGTATTAATTACTTATATTTTTAAATATATATAAAGTCGCTGTCACACACAAATTTAAAGAATCAACTAATTAGCTCCTTAACATTCAAACTAACCTATCAACCCACTAACCTATTAAATTACCACACTATTACCTTACACTTAGCCAAACAAAAATCAACAAGGATGACTTTTTTGGGTTGTGGCTGTGTGGAAATGTTGCTGTACACATAATTGTAGTTCGATGGCGGCAACAACAAGGATGCCAACAACAGTGAATGGGGGATGCGATGGACTGCAGAACAACAAAAGATGGCTGCCCGAAGCAGTGGTAGAGAGGGCAGGCGACTGGTCTATGAGAAACTCACAGAAAACAACGAAGACCATTTTCTTGGGTAGCTAGAACAACAAGAGATAGAGGCGGGGAGCGATGCAGAAGAATTGGAATGGTAGAGGAAGGATAGTCTCCACCTTGGGAGCGAGATACATCCGGAGCAAGCGGTGACAATGGACTGCAAGAACAACAAGGATGACTTTCTTGGGCCTTGGCAGTGAGGAAAGGTCACTGGATTACGGGAAAACAACACATAATTGTAGTTCAGTGGCGACAACATCAAGGATGGATGAAGACAATGGTGAATGGGGGATGCAGTTGACTGCAGGACAACAAAAATGGTTGTCTGGGGTAGCAGTAAAGAGGACAGATGACTGGAGTGCGGAAAATTGACAGAAAACAACAAAGATTGTTGTTTTGGGAGGCTACAACAAGAGAGGGAGGAGGGGAGCGATGCAGAAGGATGGGAAGGGTAGAGGAAGGATAGTCTCCACATCAAGAGCGAGATACAGCCGGAGCACCGCTAAAACTCTTGGTTACTACCCTAAAAGAGAAAGGAGAGACGCTGACGGCTGTACGATACAAACCCATGAATAATTGCCAACCTAAACAAAACAAAGTAAAATATATGTCCTAGATAACTAGGAGTGACCTCAGTCCAATTTGACGTCGGCTCTCTTGCTTGGAGGACCGATCGACTCTTCCAAAGCTTGGATCTGTTCGGTCTAGGTTGAGGATGCGCCTGTTGCCATGTCTATTGACACCCTACATCCTTGGAACCCCACCTCAGAGAACTGTGCCATTCTCATATGTCAGTTTCTTTCTTCTAATAGTACAAAGTTTTGTCAATTACGTTGGAGATAACAAAAATATTGTAATCTCTCGGGGTTTGAGGGTATTCATCTGCACCTCTCGAACCACCTGGATTCCGCTGCCGGATACACCGTCCTTCAAAATATCGGTGAAGGTTTCCCCACCTGCGAGTAACCATCCATATCTGTCCAATCATCTGTGGGTATACTACCGAGCTGAATTGGAACTTCGTGCCAATTGTACATTACAGTGTCTTCCAAAAGCATATCAAAGTTGGCTCATTCCTTTCTAAAGTGAAGACAGAATGGGCCTCTCTTATCTGTGGAAGCTCTAGTGGTAAGTTGTCTGTCGGGATATTATGAAATTCTCTTAGTGGTTGTCTTGTGTTTGATATCGACTCTTTTGTCTCACTAATCTCTATGATCACAAAAAAATGATCTTACTGGCATGAACACATATAACCTTGGACTCGACATAAGTTAGAACAACACACTTCCTTTCCCTTGTGAATTAGTGGGTATTTTTTAACCCGTCATATCGAGTCCTCCAATCAAATTGTCACAACCTCCCCAACAAAATGTTACAGACATCCTTAGGCACAATGTCACACCCTACTCGATCCTGCAGATGGTTCTCAATAGAAAACTCCATAAGACATCTTTTGTCAATGTTGACCCTGTTCTTCTTCAACCAGGTCAAAGCATATGACTGAGAATATCTTTGAGTAGTGAGACTCAACTTGTTCACTATTTGTGTAGACGCTGCATTTTTACTTCTACTTCCATCGATGATTAGACTGCACACATTTCCCTTTACAGTACAATGAGTATGAAAGATATTATGGCGAAGCCACTGTTGCTTCCTCGTAGTCTCAGTTTGAACGACTCGCAAACTACATACATCTCATCCTCTTCAGCTGGAAGCTAGTACTCCTCTCTCAGCTCTTCAACTATCTCCTCCTCTCTCACCTCCTCTATTGCACCCTATTCGATGAAGGAAACAACCCTGCTTGTTGGGCAACTTGAGGCAACCTGTAATTATGTATGACACATAAAGCATTTTAAGCTAGAATTGTGTTGGATATGCTATGCTTCTCAAGGTTCTTTTCACTTTAATCAGCCCCGTCATTCTCCTTACTAGTTTTCACTACTTCCCTAGGCGAGCTCCTGCTGATTTTTCTAGTCGTGAGTGGCTGCCTAAATGTAGGTGGGTGCCTCCTCTATTTTTGTGGTTTCTCTACCTTCAAAGTCGAGGTTTGAACACCACTCAACGACTAATAAAACTATAGCAGACAACATTGCTGATGGAGGGTTTTGTGCGTCTCAAGTATCTATTATAGTGTGCTCTTTTGATTCATTCAACCCACATTTCAGGATAAATTGCTAAAATTCTACTGTAAACTCCTCCACAAATAGTTTCTTCTATTGTTGGTGGTGGAACTTCAAGAACATGCTTGAAAGCAGTGCGTGGTAGATGCTTCCTTCAAATCTCTTTTTTCATCTTCTCCCAAGTAGTGATCTTGCTTTGACCTTCTATCCGTTTCTTTCTTTTCAGATTCTTTGACCACAAAGAGACACTATTCTTCAGCTTGATGGCAGTATCTTATGTCATCGCGCACATCCTTGTATTAAAAAATCCTCTTGACAATCTGCAACCACTCAATGAATTTATCATGATCATTATCCCCTCAAAATCTAGATTGTCTATCTTCACTTCTAGGTCTCTCTATCCTCTAACAGTCACTTCATCCCTCGACCTCCTCTAATACTGAATCCCAAAGCATAATGTCCTCTTCTCTGGAATCATTCCTATAAAAGGGTTCATATTTTTCTCTCTCATTTAATCTCACTATCGCTGTCAACGATGAACTTTCCTTGGGTTCTTTCTTCAATTTCAACAAGCCTTTGTTGAAGTTAGCGGAGTTTCCACTACACCTTTTTTTAGGTAAGATCCTGAACGGTGTTCGACACTTACCTCCTTGATGACATGATTAGGGTTTTGGTTTGGAGGGGATGAAAGGGGTGTATAGAGGTGGTTTAGAATAGGGAAATTTTTTTTGGGGCTGATTTTGGTAACCCTAGCTTATTGTAGGATTAAACTAGTATTGATATCAAATGATATAAATGATATTGGAGTTTGACCAAACAATAATGAAAAACAATTATTATTACTAATTTCAAATAAGAAATTACAACAAAACAACAAAAATAAGAATTTGCAATGAACTCAACACATGACACGAGAGAGGGTGGATGGGTGTCAGATAGGTGGGTTGGAAAGTGAGGCGACTTCAAGGGGATGATGGTGGGCTCCAAGAAAAACAAGGATGGCTGTTTTGGGTGGCGGCAACAAGGAAAGGTGGTTAGACTTCGAGAAAGAAACAAGGAATTGCGGTTCGGGGGCCGCGACAACATCAAGGGGGGTGGGGGGATGATGGCAGGGGGGCGGGGGGTGGGGGGGGGAATGCAGTGGATCACATGACAACAAAATGAAGGCTTTTCGGGCAGTGGTAGCGATGACAGTTGGCTGGACTATGGGAACTTACCGTAGAATAGCAAAGACTATTGTTCTATGCTGCGACAACATGGGAAGGAGGTGGGGAACGATACAAGAAGGTTGTGGTAGGGTAGGGGAAGGAATCACCATCTCCAGAGTGAGATATAGATGAAGCATCACTCAGACTAAGCACTGCAAACACAAAAAATTTCCAACCTAAGCACTACAAAAGCAAAATATAAATGTCCTAGATAATTAGGAGTGACCCCACTTAAATTAGGCGGCGGTTCTATGGCTTGGAGGGCCGTTCAACTATCCCAAAGTCTAAATCAGTTCTTTCTAGGTCAGCGATGCGGCTGTTTTCGTATAATTGACGCCATGCGTCCGTGGAATCCAGCCCAGATACCCACATCACTATTGTTTTACTTTGGCAACTCTAGTATGAATTTTTTCATATTTATTGGATTCTTGATTAAGGTATATTGAGAATCTGGATTTTATTAATGTGTTATTGCAATAAGTATTTCAAGTTATGAGGAGGAAATCAACTTAGTTTAAATGGCTGGTTGGCTGGGTAAAATACTGAAGTATGAAATTTCTCTCATAAGATTCTAGCTTGGAAGTCTTGTCTTATAATTTTAGCCCTTTTATGTTTGATGAAAGCATTGCATATTATGAGCAGAGCTTGAGGATCTCCATGGATTTTTTAATTCACAGCCATGTCATGTCAATGCAGAATTATTTGCTTCTATGCAACTAACACGATGTCCAATGGAACGGCATGGAACTTTGTTCCCCATCGGAGCTGCATTCAGTACACCCAGTGGAAAGAGGGTAGGTATATGATTCAGATTTAGGCTACATTTATTAGGTTAGACAATTGTCCAGCTGACTGCTGTCTTGAAATCTTTATATTTGGCTGATAAAATTGTAGGGGCATTTACATAGATACCACATAACTCTTATGTATTTACACACCTAACACCTAAACACTCATATTTACATGCATGCCACTGAAATCTTTAACATCATTAAAAAAATACCACTATCACTATCTTTTTAAAAGTGAAATTCTCATTTTCTATGCATTGGTTTACAACACCAAGTTTTTATAGGTGTAACTATCAAACTTTAGGTATTAGACATGTGTAAATACATTTGAGTTGTGTGGCATGCATGTAAATTTCCCAAAAAATTAATGTTATTAACAGAGAAGGATCGGCTGGCTCAGTGAGGAAAACTGGCATTCTGAATTCTGATAGTTATGTTTTTTTTGGTGGTTTGATCAGTTTGAGTGTTTCAATGGGTAATGATAGCTTCAGTATGCTGAAATATGTCTGAGGTACGTTCACGGATCTGCTTTTGTTTGTTGAATTTCATACCCCGTGTGAAACTGAGAATACACTCCATTAAGTTAATACACTAAACAATGTTAGTAGATGTTTGTGTATGNAGGTATTAGACATGTGTAAATACATTTGAGTTGTGTGGCATGCATGTAAATTTCCCAAAAAATTAATGTTATTAACAGAGAAGGATCGGCTGGCTCAGTGAGGAAAACTGGCATTCTGAATTCTGATAGTTATGTTTTTTTTGGTGGTTTGATCAGTTTGAGTGTTTCAATGGGTAATGATAGCTTCAGTATGCTGAAATATGTCTGAGGTACGTTCACGGATCTGCTTTTGTTTGTTGAATTTCATACCCCGTGTGAAACTGAGAATACACTCCATTAAGTTAATACACTAAACAATGTTAGTAGATGTTTGTGTATGTGTTATCTTTCTGTGCAGGTAAGTAGATCATGCAGATCATGTTGACATTCTTTTGCTTTGCTACGTAAATGTGTGATAATGAATTGTTCTGTTACACAAATTGTAATAATCCGACTGTTAGCTTCTGGAATTCCTACTGCCAGTCATTTGTGATTCAGTGAGGTTTTGTTTGATGAATTGGCTGCCTTTATATCAAGGATGGTTGAGTTATTCATTTGAAGGACTCAGCTCACTCCCGCACATTTGCTTCGCTTTCTTGAAATTCACCTTTTAGTAGATTAGTTCTCTTTTTGGATTTTGTGGCTTGAAGTGGTAAAGCATTGGAATCTAAATGTGAAATCTATGTGAAAAAAAAATGTTGATTGAAGGGTAACTTTCTTCTCGGCTCAATGATCTCGTGCTTTCTCTATATGGTGATGCAAATTTTTATTCTATGTTATTCACGTAATTGCATTCATGAACATATCTAAATGCAATTTGGTTTTCTTACCAACATGTAGCATCTGTAATGCACCTCTTGTTTCTGTATTGCAGATATGCATGGATCTGACAATTCTATGCCTCTTTCACCTCAGTGGCTGCAGACCAAGTTAGGGGATAATAAGATGGGAACGGTAAATTTTCTCTTTGTTCTTCTATTGTGTTTTTAGATTTTTAACGAGATCTAGTTATGTGGCATAACAATGTGACAACTAGATACTGTGTATTAGTTTCAGATAATCTCATCATGTTTTTTCTACAGTTGCTTTCTGTTGTCGCTCAACTATTTTTACGATGTTATTTGGTGCATGTTATGGCGGGCTACAACATAAAACATAATATTGAGATTATTAGAATTATCAACTTAATTGTTAGGCTAATTAATGCAACAGTTATTATTAATTTTTATTTACTTCTTTTATTTTCTGTTTTCATACTTATGTATTTTCTAGTTGGTGTATTTCTGAATTTATGTCTTTTCTTTTATTTGGGTCTTTTAATATGTATTTATAACCCTTTTCCTATCAATGAAAGTATCCTGCTTCTACATGGTATCAACCCTAGGATCTAATGCTAGCCACTGTCGTAGGATCTAACCTGCAGCTATCTAGTAGGTTTCCCTGCAGATTTTCAGAAGGTTTCTACAGTTTGTTCTTTTTCCAGCGCCTCACCTCTGCCGCCCCTCTCTCTTGTAGATTTTTGGCACTTCTCTGCTGCCGGGCCCTTCTTCTGCTCACAGGTTTTCTTGCAAATTTCCTGCAGTTTTTCGCTGTCTTCATGCTGGTTTATTTAAGGTTTTGTTGCTGGTTCTTCCTCCGGTAGTAGGAATCCTTTGATGTCTAAAATCCCGACCTCATTTTCAGCTCATTCAGAAATATGGCGGACTCCATCACTTGGCCTCTTTCCGATGAGATACTCGAGTCCATCGGAGGATTAACAACAACCTCAATTCCTTCGTAGACCGGAGGACTGGAAAACCACATTAACTTCCTAATCACCACCCATAAACTGAATGGTTTGAATTTTCTCCAATGGTCCCATGCGGTGTCCTTGTTCATCAAAGGATGCGGGAAGTAGAGAATTACATGGTCATGTCGTGACTGATTAACTATCTCACAGATGGTTTGTGAACCTCCGAAAACTGACCCGCGTATGAAGTGTGGGAAGTAGAGAATTCCATGGTCACGTTGTGACTGATTAACTCCATGAAAACTACTATTGGTTGTTTGTATATGTTTATTCCTATAAGTGCTCTATGGACTGCAGTTCGGGGTATCTATTCGCATGTAGGGAACTCCAACCAACTTTTTGATGTTTTCAAGAAGATTCACGAGGTGAAACAAAGATCGAGGAACGTGACCCACTGCAATGATTTGGTGACCTTATGAATAGAATGCAATCTTCACTATGATTATATGTGGGATTCTTTGGCATATCTTTCCCTATTTCATAAAATTGTAGAAAAAGATCTCTTATTCCAATTTTTGGTGGGCCTTAACAAAGACCTTGATAAAGTTCAGGGCTATATTCTTGACCTAGATCCCCTACCTTCCGCTCACGTTGCATTCACAGAGATTCGACACAAATAGAGCTGGAGACTTATCATGCTCGACACTTCTACTTTAGTCGAATCATCTGCCTTGGTCTCTAATAATATTCAATACTCTTCCGTGTAATCTTGAGCCACTGGCTTCACTTGTGACTACTGCCACAAACTCAACCATACTCGTGACAAGTGTTAGAAACTCCACGGTAAACTGACAAACAAACATTTAGCCAAATCTTCCTCTGATAAGGGTCTCAGTATGACATTTGAATCTGTTACGAAACAACCAACTCAGAACACTCTTGCATCAATAGACTCTCTTGAGAGTCAGGTGGAACAATTAATTAAGATACTTGGATCTAGTAAACTCTCTCCCGATCCATCTACCTTCCACATCCGTCAATGTTCCATTTCTATGATACTTGCCTTTTTTGTCTCTTCTTGTCAATGGATCATTGATTTAGGTGTCACGAACCACATGACTGAATGTTCTCAAGCTTTCTCGACATATTATTCATGCTCCGGAAATGATACAGTCAAAATTGCTGATAACTCCTATAATTTCATTACTGGTAAATGGTTGGTTGTATTAACAACCGGTCTAACTTTGGAATCTGTATCACATATATATCTTTTGAAGTATAATATTTTAAATGTCAGTAAGTTGACACATGACATTGATTGCGTTGTTCATTTTTCTCCTGATATTTGTGTTTTTAAGGAACATTGTTTAGGGAGGATGATTGGAATCACTAAGAGGGTTCCTCGGCTTTACTTCTAAGAGAAAGGCATGGAGAATGTAGATGTCTTTCGATGGTTTTAATTTTTCTAGATCCACCGAATGCCTATTATGTTACATTGTCATTTGGGTCATCATAATTTTCAATATTTAAAACAGATGTGTCGTTTGATATTTACTAATAAAAATCTTATAAGCTTCAAATGTGAAATTTGTTAATTAGCTAAACATTATCGTGTTTAATATCCACCCCACTCCGCCTTCCACACTTATTCATAGTGACTTGTGAGGACCCTCTCGCACTTCCAGCTACACTAATAAATGGTGGTTCTTTACTTTGATTGATGACCGCACTCGAATGACGTAAATCTATATCGTAAAAGATAAATATGAAGTTGTTGTCACCTTCCAAAACTTTCAATCCATCTTGAAACAATTCAAAATCTTAATTATAGTTCTTCGAATTGACAATGATCGTGAATTTTATAACTCTACATTAGGTGAATTCTTGGCCAGGGCATCGTTTATCATAGCTCATGTACGGGCACTTCTCAACAATATGAGGTAGTCGAGAGAAAAAATCGACACTTTCTCAAAGTGACTTGCTTCATTATGTTTTAATCTAGTGTCTCAAAAAAAATTGGGAATGATATCGTGCTTACTGTCACATATTGCATCAATAGAGTTTCTACAAAAAATTACAACTCAAAACTCCATTAGGCATATTGATTGTTGAGGAAGGTGGAGGCCCGATCCACTACATTTTAGGCTATAATTAAAATTGTTAATTACGTTGTTAATTACCTTCCTAATTAAAGCTTCATGCTCTTCTTACCATATTCCCGCCTTTTTCTCTTTGCAAATAAGGCAGTTGTCTTTTGGAGTAAATCAAGGAATTAATAAATTCTTTTATTTGATGTGAGGGAGGGTCCCGCCACCTTAATTGCTGAAGAGAAAAAGAAACATTTCTTGCTATGGATCCGACCCTTCGTCTGCTAAAATTCACGAATTAAAACCTTCTTTAATTGGGCCTTGCGTTGGATGGTTAAAAAGGCATGTTGGGAGTACCACGAGTTAGCCATCTTCTCCTCTTTACGTGCGATTTTTTGTTCTTTGGTGTGAAGCTTACGAGAAGAGCAAAATCAAAGGTTACGACTCTTGTTTTACTCTTCGACTGTAGATCTCTCGGGTATAGAGGTAAAGAACGGGGAGAGGTAGAAAGAGAGAGAGAGAGAGAGAGAGGAGAGAGACTGTTATTTCTTGTAAGTCGATGTGATCCTCAAGCTAATAAAATCCTTTGCAACTCCGTGAACGTAGACAATTTGTCGAACCACGTAAATCTATGTTTCGCCGTGTTTTCTTTTTTTTGAATTTCTCGTTCCAATTTTTTGTTTTATTGCCGACGTTTTTCACAATAATTGGTATCAGAGGCGTGATTTCGGATTTATGGAAGAACGATGACTGGAGATGAAGTGATGACATCAGAGATCAAGAAGTTTAATGACAAATTTTGGTTATTGGAGGATGCAAATAGAGAACTACCTCTATGAAAAGAAATTTCATCTTTTGTTATTGGGAAAGCAGCCGGAGAAGATGAATGAAACTGATTGGAATTAATTGGATCGACTGGTTATGGGGGTTATTCGATTAACCTTGTCGAGATCCGTTGACCACAACGTCATCAAGGAAATGACTATTGCAGATCTGTTGGCGATAAAAAGTGGGGTTGGGGGATTTGCCCGTAAGAAGCTGTCAATTACCAGAATCAAAATTTCGTCACCCGCTTCAGAAGGACGCTTTAATTTAAATATAGATTTAAATTTAAAATCAAGTATGAAAATCAAATTGACCCCATATTTTTCATAGTTTAAATGAAAGAGTGTTTTACCTCAAAACATGTATCTATCCCGAGGGATAAACACAAGACTTGAGGATGAAGCTCGACCAAATAACTAAGAAATATATGACGTCCGTTTGGTCTGCGAAACCTTTTTATTTGCCGACAAATTCTTCTATTTGATATGAAAAATCAAATAGGGTTTATTTTAAGCTGGGTTTGGAAAAATTTTCTATAAGGGCAAACCTCTATAGTTAATTACATCTTAAATGACCGAAATCACTTAAGAATACTCTCGATAAAAATCAGGAAAAATTATCTTCAAGGACTTTAGAAGGATGAGACTTTTCAACGAAATCGGACAAATAGGTGTGAAAAAGGAATGACTCAAATTTGGAACATTTATTACAGAATCCAAAGGAAGAAGAAATAGGGGATGCCACAGATCCAGAGGATATCCCCGGTGACTTCCCAGTCTACTCTATGGTTTGGCTTCAGTTTTGAAGAAAAATTATTCAGATGTTTCATCCTTGCCAATTTTATTTAATTGATGCTTGCATTTGTGTGAAACGATCGCACAAATTGGCTAGAAGATGTGAGGATTTATGTCGTAACGAACGACAACCTCAGAATCCTAAATCGAGTTAGGGTTTAGATCGCACAACAGAGCCATACGAATACCTAACGAAAAAGTTGAGGATTTATGTTGCACTAGGCGAACAACTTCAAAATCCTATGGATTGTTATTTTAATTTCTAGGAAATGAATGATTTAGCTGGGGAAGACATGTTCTGCTGTTGAAGATGGTCATGCTGCCCACCGCGCTAATTCCAAGCTTCTTGTCGTGACGAGTTTAAGTCTTCTAGGGTGTCAGATTATAATATCAATAGCGGCCCTATGGTTGTAGTTCTTCAAATATTTTATAAATGACATTGTAGTTCTTCAAATATTTTATAAATAACATGTTGAAGTTGTATAGCGTATAACATGATAGTAGAGTATGTAGCACAGGATAAGCAGTAGAGTATGCAGTAAAGAAGACAGTACAAAATGCGGTGTAAAGGAAAAGTAAAAAGAATACAACAGGTAGGTGATTTGCAAGAAAGTAGCATGCTGTAAACATAAAACAAACCTGTATATCTGGGAGGTCCGCTATTCCTTAGGTGTAATTGATGCAACATGTACAATTTTTTTTGTAGTGAAAAAAATGTATTTTTGTTTTAGAAAAAGGTGTATTTGTTCCTATCAAATTTGTTTTTATCAATTTTGAAAAGTAGTTGTCCACGAGTCGATCGCGCTGTCGGGCATAAGACTACCAATAACCTAAGAAGGTTCGGGTCAGCTCCCGCTAGTCTTATGTCGGTGAATGATACTGTCATCCTACAGCTCACCGGGTTCCTGAATCGGATCCCGATGTCGTAGGATAACATCATTCTGCTCTATCTCCGATGTGCCTTTTTCATCACCGCCCTAAGCTCCAAAACAAAACCGACCTACTTGCGACCTTGCTTGACGGTTTCACGTATAGCAAAATGCTATACGTGGACACTTATGTATCAGACATAAGCATAAAAAACTGAACCAAAAAACAAGGTAAAAAAAGAACAAAAATGGGGTGAGAGAGGAGAGACTGATTCACCTAAAACATCGAAAAGAACGAATGATGAATCAGCTCTCAAAACTCGTGACGAAAAAACCTGAAAAGGAAAGCCCGAAGATCCTTGAATCCATTCGAAATGGTATCATTTTCTCACATTTTCATAAGTGGATCAACCCAAGTCAAAATGACCTCCTAACGCTGATATCCAAACCCCAAAGATATCTTTTATGAAATCAATTCGTCTCAGCCAAACATTCTCCCAAGATAAATTCGGAAATCTCTCGAGCTTCATAAATCGATCAAAAGAAAAGTGACTCCGGAGAAACCACCACTAGTACTCCCAAACCTATGCAAAAATCAGGATTTTTCAACTTCCAAATTAATCAATGGCCTCATATATCAAATAAGCATGAAATCTTCCCATAGAACCAAATAAATGCTTCACGGCCGGGGTTAATAGGTGAGAATATAGCCACCAAGACTTTTGGTCAAGGCAAAACAGGGCCACAGAGACTCGCGGTCAAGGCAACCCAAGGCACAGAAGGAGAGGAGGCTCACGGCTAAGGCAACCCAAGGCCAAAAGAGGCTCACAGCTAAGTCAACCTGAGGCCAAAAGAGGCTCACGACCAAGGCAACCAGACGCACAGAAGAAGAGGGGGCTCACGGCTATGGAAACCCAAATCATTTATATGAAGATATTTGATATACATAGGAGAGTGAATGGACAAACCCTCTCAAAACCTCCAAACCGACTCTAATTTCACCAAGTAGGACATAGGAAAACTGCTCAACCCATTCTTCAATCACCTCACTTTATAGATAGGCAAAGACATACATTTAAACTTGACTCATCAATCAACACCCAAGCCACTTCGTGTAGGAAGATCCAAACAACCCCAAAGGATTGCCAGCATGCTCACGGGTAGGGGTAGGAACTAAAGCCAGCAAAACCACACTCAAACCGCTTCTCGGGTAAGCGCAATCAAACCCAGGCCACAACAAAAGGGTAGAAAACATCTATATGCCCTCAAGACATCAAAACATAAGACTACCATATGTTTCAAACAAAAATAGCTATGGAACTCCTCCAAATCAAAATAAATTCCTCCACAATATGTATATTTAAGCCAAAAATACTCACGAGATGCCAAAACCAAGCCCAGCATGGGCCAAAGCCAATCTAAATGATCTACCCACAAGTTCACGGGTAGGACTAAGAACAAACCAAACCAAGCTCCCAAGCTACCTCTCGGGTAAGAGCCAAAGCAAGTAAATCTGAGCTCCAAGGAAAGCTAAAATCGAGTCATTCAAAGCCAAAATAGGGTCCAAGCATAGATTAAAACCCAAGCCTTAACAGAAATTAAAATTCCATCCATCTTAAGGTAAAACCGAGCCAACCCAAGCCAAGGAGCAACCCGCATGTTTTTGAAATATCAAGATATGAAGCTAATATATATCTTAAATAAGTGCAACAACATAGAGAACATATTTGGGCCACCAACCTATCTATTCCAAGCATGAAACAGTTCCCAACGGATATTTGAGCAAAAGGGTGCCCCACAAGGAGCTAAGCCAAGCCATCCAAGCAAGTTACAGGGCTTTCGAAATTAAATAAAATTTTCTCATAACATGCATTTCGAGCAAGGAAAAGCCACAAGGAGCCAAAATCGAGCCCAGTAAAGGCAAAAAACCGTGACATCCGGTGGCTAAAACAAACCCACATCAACATGTATTTCATATGAGATGAATAACGTGAAGTAGAGAAGCATGCATAAACCTCAAAGTTAACATTTCAAGGCCTCCAAAATAAGTTCCGAGGGACTTCCAAAATAAATATTTTCATACCCCATATAGATTTCGAACAAATGAGGCAACCGCATGAGCTAAAACCGAGCCCCCACATGCGTGAAAGACCAAATAAACCTTCCAATGTCTCATGCTAGATAAGAATAAATGAAAAGCTTCATGATATATATCCTAACATGCTTGCAAGAAGAGCTAACATTGCCTCAAAGCCATGTTTCAACCCTCCTAATTGCTTCTAATAGAAATATGCTACAATAAATAGAAACATGCCAAATTCTCACTATCCTAAGCAAATAACCATGTCCAACCCCTAAAATATGTCTGCCATTCTATTTTCACATGCTCAAGTAATAAATATCTCAAGTATAGGCACGATAATAAACTAGCATGCTGTACCATCCAACAGAGTCATATTCAGTGGCTCGGCAGAGAGAAAACCGAAAGGAAGCAAGGCACAGAGGGGGGGGGAAGGAAGGTACCTCCTTAAAGCAGAAAGAAAGTAACACGGGAACTTTAAAGGCACTCCCTAACTTCAATTCCTCTTTCAACAGCAAGAGGAAACCAATTCGAGCACCAGAAAATCAAAGAAGTGAGTGAGAAAGAAAAATGGCAGAAAAATTTTCGGCATTTATTTTTTCAAGGCTACAAAACCAAGCTCTAATAAAGAAGGAAAAGAATGATTAAGAAGATACGACAGAGGGATCGAGAGAGACAGAGGATACGATCCGTGGCAGAGAAGATCGAACTCAGAACGCAGAAAATAGGATACGAGGGATGGGCGTTTGCGAGACTTGTCTCGCGTGCGAGAGGCGAACGCGGGAACGAAACCCCCCAACAGAATGAAGGAGCGGGCCGGGCGACCGAACGAGCCATCTTAGGGCTAAGGCAGGCCCACGAGTTCGAGGGAATGAGGCGGGGAGGGAGATGGATTTAGGTTAAGAATTTAATTATAATAATAATAAAAATAAAATATTATTTATTATTATAATTAACACTTAAATATGTATTTTCCCCAAGACGCGTCGTCGCAATGAAACAAACGTCCCCCTAGGCAAAATCGGTGTTTCGGACGCATCAGCGCAGTCCGTTTCGTCATTCGGAGTCGTTTGGGCAACCTTGTCGTCGATCAAGTCAAAAACACGTCGCGACCCGAATCACGTCAAAAACTCGGTCCAAATTCGATTAAACAGGATGGTGAATAGCACAGCGACGCCAAATCAACGAGTAAAGTCAATCCTAAGGCCGACAGTCCTATAAGAATGCTCCTTGAGTTCCTTTGGAGTAGCTTTACCTGCTAAGCAATAACGGTCAAGACTACCACATGAGGTCAACAAGATCTCAGGACAGCTTTATCAGGTATTATGAAAAGTCATTTGCGAATAACAGAGTATACTTGATGAAAAAGTTATTCAACTTGAATATGGCGGATGGTACCTCTGTTGCACAACATCTGAATGATTTCAAAACTATCATAATTAATTTGTATGTTGAAATTTAATATAATGATGAGATATGCGCATTGATATTGTTAGTTTCATTTTCAAATATCTGGGAAACCATGAAAATGGTGATTAGTAATTCGGCAGGTAAATTTAAGCTGAAATATAATGATATTCATAATTTGATTTTTGTTGAAGAGGTGTGCATGAAAGATTCTGACGAGACCTCAGGTTCAAGTTCGGTACTGAATGTTGATTCCAGAAGGAGATCACATGACAAGAACTCAAACAGATGAAGATCAAAATCAAAGCACGTAGGCAAGAACAAGTCAAAGTCTGTCAGCAGGCAACCTGCTGGAATTGTGGCAAAGCTGACCACTTAAAAAAAAATTGCAAAAAATTCAAAGAAGACGAAGGATGATAACACTAATGTTGTAACTGAAGAAGTACATAATACACTATTGCTGGTTATGTTGATGATTGAATTCTGGATTCAGGAGCTTCTTTCTATATATCTTCTCGCTGATAATTAATACGAAACTATGTTGCAGATGACTGGGGAAGTGTATCTGGCAGATGGAGAAGCTCTGAACGTGATGAGGATGAAAGACGTCGATATTGTACTCCATAACAAGAACAAATGGACTTTGCAAAAGGTCAGACACATTCCTGGGTTGAGGAAAGATATTATTTATGTTGAGTAGCTCTATAATGGTGGTCATATAATAGTGCTCTCAGATAACTCCTGAAATATTACAAAAGGAGCACTGGTACTGACTCGAGGTAAGAAAACTGACACATTATATTTGACTACAAGTTTACTCAGGTTTACTCACATGAGTTAGAGGGGCATGAAAGAACTGCAATCCAGAGGCGAGCTACTAGAGGTGAAGTTAGTTGATCTCAACATGTGTGAAAGTTGCATTATAGGGAAACAAAAGAATGTTAGTTTTGTGAAAAGTGACGGAGGGTCAAAAGCAAGAAAACTGTACACACAGATGTGAGGGGACCTTCTTCAGTGACATCCCTTGGAAGCTCTCGTTACTAGACCACAGTCATTGACGGCCACATTAGAAATGTAAAATTTGTTGATCTACCAAAGAACATAGTGCAAGGCAGTGATGGAAGTGATGAGGAGAGTGGGCTGGGGTACCAATTCCTAGTGTTCCGTAGTCAATTGCAGAGTCGTTCACCCCTACAAATACAGTTCGCAGTTCAATCAGGAATAGACATTCCTCACAGTGTTTCTCACCAACATTGAATTACATTCTTCTGACATATAAGGGAGAATCACAAAATTATGAAGAAACCTTGCATGATGAAAATTCGAGTAAGTGAGAGCTTATCAGGAAAATAGAGAGGTTGAAATTGTGCTTGACTTCAACTAGTCTTCTAACTTAAAGACAGAAGCCATGAGTTACAGAGGTTGAGGATATCACATTTGAGGAAAATGTTGGTACAACCAGCGAATGATGCTGCCAATGGATGATGAAGTCAGTGTTTCAATCTCAAAGTGGGAGAATTGTTGAGGAATGTGGAGACCCAATCCACTAGATTTAGGCAATAATTAAAATCCTAACTAAAGCTTCCTGGCTCTGTCTCTTTGCAAATAAGGCAACTGCCTTTTGGAGTGAATCAATGAATTAATCAATTCCTTTATTTGATGTGAGGGAGGGTTCCACCACCTTGATTGTTGAAGAGAAAAGGAAACATTTCTTGTTATGGATCCTGCCCTTTCTCTGCTAAGATTCACGAATTAAAACCTTCCTTAATTGGGCTTTGCGTTGGATGGTTAAATAGGCTTGTTGGGAGTACCACGAAGTAGCCCTCTTCTCCTTTTTACGTGCGGTTTTTGTTCTTCGGTGTGAAGCTTACGTGAAGAGCAAAATGAAAGGCTACGACTCTTGTTTTACTCTTTGGCTGTAGATTTCTCGGGAAGACAGATAAAGAACGGGAAGATGTAGAGAGAGAGAGAAAGAGGAGAGAGTTTTTTCTTGTAAGTTGATGTGATTGACGGTTTAATCCTCAAGCAAATAAAATCCTCTGCAACTCTGTGGACGTAGGCAATTTGCCGAACTACTTAAATCTGTGTGTTCCGCTGTGTTTTTTATTTTATGAATTTCTTGTTTCCAATTTTTCGCTTTATTGCCGATGTCTTTCACAACAATTGATGTCATGTTTTCCTGCCGATTAATTCTTCATTACCGTTGATCCCAAAATTTTCGGTACAAGATCTTTGTTCGGAACTGTGCACCTACTCGTATTAAACTTGATCCAAAGTCAATAAAATATATCTTCCTCAGATACCATGCCACTCAAAAAGGCTATTAACGTCTTGATTCTATCACAAATACACTCTATGTGAGTGTCGATGTCTCCTTTAAAAGTATTCCCTACTTTCCCGTTACTACCTCATGTTCGGGGATGTTAGATTTCTTAGACACTGTTCTTCATCCGACTCTTATGGATATTTCACCAACCACTATGTCCAAGGAGCCATTTGTCTGGATCAGCGACCTACTAGATAACCAAAACCTCCTCCTTGTGTCTATATGCGGTGCACTCGTCCCAATGTTCCTACTTTGGAGCCAACTCCCATTTTACAGGGCTTGGAATCCACTCTGGGTGACATACCCAACACCAACCATACTCCAGATGAGAAAATGAGTTTTCCTATTGAGGTATGTGATCAAACAATCTTTCTTTATTCCATGACAAAATATATCTCTTTCCACATTGTATTGTCGACCTACAAAGTGTTTGCTACTGTCTTAACGAATCATCATCTTCCACCCACTATTGAGACAACATTAGCAGACCCCTTATGGAGAGTTGCTGTTATGGATGAGATGAATGCCCTTCATCAAAATCATACCTGAGATGTTGTAGATCTTCCTTTGGATAAGAAAGTAGTGGGGTTCTGGATTTTTAACACTGAGTTCAACTGTGATGGATCTTTGGAACACAGTAAGGTACGGTTGGTCGCAAAAGTCCACTCACAAACATACGAAGTTGATTATGAGGAGACATTTGCTTCGATTGCTAAATTAAACACCATTCATGTCCCGCGATATGAATTTGGATTGGCCCTTGCTCCAGCTTGATGTCAAGAATGCTTTCCAAAATGAGGATCTCACGGAGGAGGTGTTCATGTGCCTCCCTTCAGGCTTTGAATTCATTTCTTTCAGGGGACAAGTGTGTCGACTGTAGAAGTCTCTCTACAGACTGAAGCAATCCCCAAGTGTTCGGTTCGACAAATTCACAAAGATAGTTGTGGGCCATAGATTTTCTTAAACTCAATCAGATCTTACTCTCTTCTTTCAACATTCTTTCAGTGACCGATTTAATATCCTTATCATTTTTGTCGACGATATTATACTCACAGGTGATGATCTACCAACATTAGAGTTTCTGAAAGTCATTCTTGCTATTTCATTTGAAATGAAGGACTTGCGGTCGTTCCGGTACTTCTTAGGCACGGAAGTTGGTTCGGTCATTTCGGGGCATTTGCCTGTCTCAGCGCAAGGATCTGCTTGATCTATTGACAATAAATAACCTTTTTTTTTGTAAACCAGTGGCGGTCCCAATAGATTCAAATGAGAAGTTAGCTGATGTTTCCAATGCGGTTCTGACGAACAAGACTTCTACCAATGCCTTGTGGGGAAACTCATTTACTTAGTTTATACTTGCCCCAACATTTGATATGTGGTAGGTATTGCGGGTCAATTCATACATGATCCCTATAAGCACTATCTCTGAGCCGTCCACAAGATCTTTCACTACTTAAAAAGCACACCGGGCTCAAGTTTGTATTTTTTGCGCCACATCTCTCGTTCTATTGCTATTTATACGGACGCGGATTGGGCAAGGTCCACGTCCGTCCATGATCAGCGATCTACCTCGGGATATTACTCATTTATATGGCAAAATTTTATCACGTGGAAAAACAAAAAAACAATCGATTATGGCTTGGAGAAGGGCTAAAGTTAGTTTCGCTACATGTCCTTGGGTATCTGTGAATCTCTTTGGTTACGCATAATGCTCCGAGAATTACGTATGTTGGCGTCTTCTCCTCTCCAGCTGTTCTTTGATAATAATGCCGCCATCAACATTGCCCATTATCCGGTTCAACACGATCACACCAATCATATAGAGATTGACACACACTTCATTAAGGTGAAGCTCGATTTGGGGGAGATTTGTATTTCATTTGTCTTATTTAATGGTCAATTAGGGAATATACTTACCCAAAATCATTTTGGGTAATTGTTTGAGGACTTTAAATCCAAGATGAATATGATGGACATCTATATTTCAACTTGAAGGAGAGTTTTAGAATTATTAACCTAATTATTAGGCTAATTATTGCTGCAAATATTAGTAGTTTTTATTTACCTTCTTTATTTTCTGTTTCCATTTTTTTTTTCTAGTTCTATTTTTAAATTTATGTCATTCCTTTTATATTGATCTTTTAATACGTATTTATGATCATTTTCCTGTCAATGAAAGTATCCTGCTCAATTCAAAATTTTCTATAGAAATGATTTTTTTAAAACGATTTTTTAGGAAAATCTTACTAATTCACATCATGGAGAGCGTACTAGCTCCTTAAAATGGCTAGGAAATGGTGAAGATTCCCATGAGGTCGGAAAGAGAAAAGACGTTTATAAGCGTGCATTACATGATTCAGAAATTGGATGCCAGGACCGTTGGCGCGATGAAGAAAGGGAGACAAATTCTTTTATTCGCCGAGACCAAAGGGGAGAGCGCTGGCTGGACAGTTCCTTCCGGCACTCGGCAGAACGTTGGAACCCCTCCGAGCGTTGGAGTGAATCAGGAAATAGGGAAAGTAGCTTTGATCCACGACGTGAGACCAAATGGACCACACACTGGGGTCCTGTTGGCAAGATATCACAGTCTGGCTATGGAAGAGATGCTGATAAAGTGGGGGAAGCTTCCCCTCGTCCATGGAGATCAAACTCTTCCATGGCTCGAGGAAAGGCGGAGTCATCTTCTCAGCAATCGTTTACCCCGCACAAGCAAGTTCATACTGGTTGTGGCCGTTGGAAAGGGGAGAGCAGTGCTCCGCTTTCTCCTTCTCGTCATGTTAGTTTTAATTCCAGCAATGCTAACAGCGTGACCTCACGCCCTCCTCAGCTGAGGTCTCTCTCAGCTAAGTCTGGTCTCCAAACAATATCATCTCATCTAAGATATAGTCGCATGAAGTTACTTGACATATACAAGATGATTGATATAAGAAGCCATAGGGTCTTTGTTGATGGAATTATAGATGTTCCTTCTCTGACAAGATCTGAGCCGCTGGAACCTCTTGCGCTTTCGGCTCCTACCATTGAAGAATTGGTAAGTAGTTCTATTGCTTTTTATCAAATATGTACATCCTGAGACAACTTGCTTTGCTTCATTATAGTACTTTTGTTGCATAGCTAATCATGACAGCCATTGAAAAAGGAGAGGTTGCAAGTAGTGGTGTAGCTCAAGTTTTTATAGAGGACACTGCTGGAGTAAATGACATTGAATCAGTTATGTTGAAGCAGATGAAACTAGGTGCATTTATGTTTCTTGTGAATGATTTTACTTTCATTGGTTTGATTCATGCCATATTTCTGATGTTATGTGCATGAACAGGTACTCATGAAGGTTTGCATTGTATTGGAGGTGACTACAAAGATGAAGGCAGTGGAAGACATCCAAATATCGAGCCAGGTTATATTTTCTTTTCTTTTCAAGTGATTAGTGCTCTTTTTTTTTTTTTTTGAAGTTATGATATATTTCCAAAGATTGAGAATATCATTTTAAAAAAAAATTTCCTTTAAGTTATAGGATGTCTCTTGTCTTTCTTTTTCGGTGTTTCTTTGATGTTCTTTGGTATGGATCATGTTTGCTGTATTGGTTTTAACTTTATACATCATATTATGATCAATGAGAGCAGTCACTAATTTTTAAATTGACTTTAAAATGTCTTTTAAGATGATATTCAAACCAGGAAATCACGTTTTTCAGCTAGAATTATGGGCATAGCAGTAATTTATTTTCTGCCAATATGAATGCTGCTATTAATGCGACTAGGTTGCCATCTTCTTTGCATTTATTAGACGAAGAGTTTTCTGCTCTAACCGTTTTCTGTACTTCATAAATCTTCTTTTTCTATAAATTTGTCTCTCCAACATTCCGTAGTTCTTTTCTGTGCAGTTAAACAGATATTAGAGATTTCTTCCCAAAAGACTGATAGTATGACTGAAGAAATGAGCATTCCTGAGAGTCCATTTTCAGGTAGTGCAGCTCCATGGAAATCTCAATCTGATGGTATTCCATGCTTGCCACCTACTGGTTTGAATGATTATCATGCTGGATTTGGGGTCCTGTCATCTGGGTTCAACTGGTCTCATTTGTCTGTAGATGCTGAGAATGAGGCCACCAGTGCCTCAGTTTCCTCATCTTTTTGTAAAGATGATTGGCTAAAGAATCACTCTGGCGATGCAGAGAACCGAAGCAATCCCAATATTAAAAGGCATGCATCAGAAATTTCGGACAGGGAATGGACTGCTAACCCTGCTATGAGAAATTTTGAACCACTTCCATCTTCAGAAGAACTATCCCTTTATTACAAAGATCCGCATGGCCAGGTCCAGGGTCCTTTTTCGGGCAGTGATCTAATCGGATGGTTTGAGGCCGGGTATTTTGGTATTGACTTGGAAGTTCGCCTTTCAAGTGCTCCCCCAGATGCTCCTTTCTGGTTACTAGGGGATGTTATACCGCAGTTACGGCTGAAGGTTAGGCCACCGCCTGGGTTTTGTCCAGCTAAACAGAACGTAATTTTGGAAATGCCCAACAGGGATAATAGTACTGGAAGCACCGTGCTCAACTCCCATGTTGGCACAATTGGGTTTGAATCTTCTAAGAGCATCCACAGAAGTGGCATTCTGGTTTCTACCATAGCAGATAATCGATTTGTGGAAAGTTTCAGTGAAGGTTGGTTATCATAGACAAATAAAGTTTAGTATCTGGGGACTTTGTGTTTGATTTTTTTTTCTATTCTTCTATCTTTACTCTCTTTGTTCATTCCCTTAATGTACGCCAATCAAGTAATGCAATTTTATGCTCCTTATTTTGTTAATTGCTTAATTTTTCGTAGGAATGCAGCATGAAGGTGGTATGCACAGTCCTAGGTATTCAACTTCACTTGTTGGAGAAAGTGGGAGCGATGTGAACTACCTGCTTGCCCAGAAGAGGCTGCTTGAGCAGAGGCAGAATGCCCTACCCAATTCTCTTCCTCTTGTATCTGGGAGAGACTCCTCTCCAATGGCTTCAACTATTGGAATTATCTCAAATTCACCTTCACCTGCTGTTAGTTCTGGGGCATCTCCATTTTCAAATCTTCCTGATGCCCAAGCTCCGATCAACAATTGTCCCCAAAATATGATGGATGCTCATCTAAATCAGCATTTTGGTCCACAATTTGGTTTTGGAGAGCAGCAGAAGCTGCTGCTGCAACCTCATAATTTGCCATATTTGCCTCATTTAGCTAACCAGTCTTCTAGCATAGTGTCTCCTGAACAGTTGCGTTCTTCAGATATAGCACAAGATACTCAAATGCTTAATATGCTTGCACGACAATACTCACAGTCGCAGGCTCCTATGCAATCTCAAGTTTCTGTGCCATCACAACTCTCTTTGTTTAATGAATGTCTGGTGCTCAAACAGCAGTTGCAGCAACAGCAACAGCAGCTCCTACTCCAGCACCAGCATCTTTTGCTTTCTCAACTCCTTGCTGGACATCATTGTAGTCCTCATTTTGGCGAGCCTCCACAGAAATTGGATTCATCTGTTTCAGTTGGAGATGTTCCAATTGATAATTTTCTGATAAGCCAGAGACAGGAGGCCCAGATTAATGAGAATATACTAGCAGATAATCTTCATGATGAACGTGATTCTACTATTCAGAAAGTAAATTTGCTGTATAGCAATAATACAAATAATCCATCCTGTTCTGGACCCGTTTTATTGCAGTTACCGCATCAAATATTTGATATTGGTTTACCTTCCCAAAAACATGAAAGCATTCAAGATGTTGTTGATCATCATGCATCTAATTTATCTGTCGCATTCGGGCAAGTTGCGACTTCACTAATCTCTGATGCATTGGAGAAGCCTGTGGAAGTTTTTGATTCTTCAGACGATGCTCTTTACCTAAATTGTCATGCAAAAGACCCCAAGCTATCAATGCCTCAGCCCAGTGAACTTATTCCATCAGAATGTTCTGTATTGTCACAGGAAGCTTCAAGTACTTCTGGTTTTGGATCCCCTATCGTCAATCAAATTTGTGCTATAAAAATTTCCTCAGAGGATGATTTTANGGAGTAATGGACAACAAGACATTGGTGTAATCATTGTCCAAAAACTAGATAACATTATAGTAACAATTAAAAGACGCACAGAAACACACAGAAAACCACATGAGTAAAAATTAAGGAAGCACGAAATGCATGGCAACGCAATCACCAATGAGACTCATCATTCGACCTTACTTCGTTCAGCAAAAGAGCAATTTGAATTCCTTCAAAATTTACATCAGAAACAACTTAAGTCTGAACAAGCCTTGTAGAATATTGGATTTGTGATAAGCTAAGGGCTTGTTTGAGATCACTATTTTTTTTCTTTAATTTTGAGAACATGTTCGTTTATTGTATTTTTTACAAGTTTTTGTTTTTTTTTTTTTTTTGAATGGTTTTTAAAAGCGGACTGGACCGGCCGGTTTGACGAGCTCAACCGCGAACCAATCATTCATCCGGTTCGGTCCAACTCAAAACTATTTCTGCAGACAACAGTGAATGAACCGGTCAGAACCGGTGAACCATCTGGTTTAAAAGAATCGTCCAGTTCAAATATTATTCATTTTAAGCCTTTTGATTTTCTCTACTTTCTCTTATTTAGAGAGTTATAGCATTCTTCTCCTTCAAGTAGTGAGTTGTATCTTGATCAAAAGCAGTAATTAGAACAATCTTGGCGTTCATACCTCGCCAATATCATCAAACAACGGTGTTGCTATTATTTTGTTCCGAGACAACAACATTAACTACTTAGTTTCCTTCCAATCTTTGTTGTCCAACCGTATTCTCCATTCTTGCTATTCTACAACCACTCTCATGCTAGATTTGATCCTCAAATACCTTCTAAAACCCCTAAAATGGTGTCACAACTTTAAGAATATTCAATGAAAAATATTTCAAGATTAAAGAATTGGTATAGCCTTGGCAATTCCTTGGCATGAAAATTGCTTGATCAACAAAAATGTATCTCAAACGAAAATATAACCTTAATCTCTCCTTAAAGAAAGTGGGATGATGAGATGTAAACCAACGGACAATTTTAGTATTTAAATATTCAGATGGGAACTGAAAATTGAAGTCTTGCTGATAAAGTAAGATATGAAAAACTAATTTATTGAGCACATACCAGATAAGATATTTGCATCTTAGTTTCCATGGCCAACAAATCATTAAAATAGTCCAACAAAAACGCACATGAGGGCAATTTTTTAAATACTTCAATATCTAAAGAAAATCCGAGAACAAGGCTATCTTTGAAAACTCCCAATTAGCGCGTGGAAGTGTTCCCTGATGCAAACTAGGTAAGTTTTATCACTGATAGAAGATCAACCACTACATCTTGTGCCACTGCAAATTAATAATCAAACATAGCCACCTAGAGAAGGAAGAAACAAGATGATGAAACAAGAAGCAAGGCCAAAGCAGAATTCAAGGCTATCTTGCACGGAATATGGTTGTAGAGTGCCACAAATATTGAAGAAATAAGCCAATGAATAATTATATGATAATAAAACTAACGTTAGTCTTGCAAAGAATCTTGTCCTTCATAAATGAGCCAAGCACTTGAAATTTCATAAGAGAAAAGATTGATGATAATACTATCCAACTTGAATTCAATCCCTCAAATCTTCAATGGGATAATATTTCTTACTAAGGATGTTCATGCAATAACTTTAAGATTCTAAACTTCATGTTGAGTAGGCTGAACCACTAAGCAACTTGAGTTTGGTATTGATTGCTGCTGGAATGACTCACCAGCCCCGGAAGTTCCCATTTTTGCAGCATCCAAATCATCAATCCAAGTATTTGATCTTTCCAGATACATAGATTAATCCACCAAATTAATCTAAGGCATTGTTCTTCCCTTCTTTGTACATCATTAAATATAATAAAGATTATAATTCGCATATCTGCATCATATAATATATATTAATATTTTCCTTTATGATCATTCATGTTTCAGAAAGTGTCCGTTTGTCGTTCTAGTGGATCACCTCAGTCGCTTTTCAATTTAAACATAATTTGTCTCCAGAATCAATGGAGAATTGGATCAATAAAATTTCTCAGGGCAATAGAAGAAGACAACATAATAAGGTATTCATTACATTGCTCATTTCCCTACATCAACTTACTACCAAGACAAGCTCTCCTACTAAAGTAAAAAGGTTACATTGTAGTGGAATTTCAAGCAGCCTTTAAGCTGCAATTGCTTCATTTAATCAGTGCTCAGTAAACAGAAAATACTAAACTTAAGTTTTAAAATAATAATATCTGATTAGTATAGTCAGGTAATTTTTGAATATCAAGGTAGGATTTAGGTTAAATTTAAAAAGCTTGAGACCGTTATCGAATAATGCCAAACAAGAAACTGAAAGTGCACAAAGTTGATGTTAAAAACATACTGTTCTTCTTGTTGCTTTGGATGATCAACAAGATCCCAAAATAGATCAGATTCTAATTTAGGTTTCAACTGTCTTGATGGAAGTGTGCTGCTGCCATGAATGGGAGAGGAGCCACTAGAGGGATATGATCCTACAACCTGCAAAGAACCAGAACCATGGTTTCCCAGATTAGATTGCACTTTTGTTGGAGTGGTCATAGCAATATTCTGCTGCGAATATAATTTATTTTCCTGCTCTTTCTGAATGTCCCTCAGAGAAGTAGGTTTTTGAAGTTTGAACGTATCCATAGACCACGCTGGTGCTTGCGAGGAATTTGCTTGTTCTCCCTTCCAAGAAATAAAATCAGCTAGAGAAGCAGTCGGTGGAGCGGGTAACCCTTCCTTCTCCTTTTGCGTCTGATTCTGATCTTTCTCCCTTTCCACAGGTAAGGAGGAGGAAATATCAAATGAACTAACTGGTGAAGAGCTCTTAGCTCCGGAAACTTTAGCCTTTGGCCCCTTTTTTCGACCCTTTTTGGAGTCTTTAGTCTCAATAAAACCTTCATCATGAATAGCTGATGCATCAACTGAAGTAGTGGCCGATAGAACAGGTGACAAAAGTTGCCCTTTAAGGTCTCTAGAAATATTAACATCAAAAACAGCTGACGAAAATTCCTCCTTCTTGTCTATGAAAATACTATCATCACCCACACTTGACTTGGCCAGAACTTCTTCAGCCAACAAATCATGAAGATGGCCAAGCCTGCTTTTAGAACTCAAATTAATGTCAGATCTCAAGACGTGCTCTGCATTTCTATCAACTTGTACGATTGCTCCACCAGGATTATGATCCAAACCAACTACAATTCCAGCCCAGGGTACTGATAATTGACAGCTAGTAGAGATGGGTTCAATTTCTGATGCCATATTTTCTATTTGAACCCTTTGCTGTTCCTCTGCTTGGATTTCTTTTAGTGATTTTACCTTGACCCCAGNTGTGCAATTATTACCAATATTGAATTAAATAGTCGAATGTACCATGATGATGCCTTCTTTTTGTTGTGGTTCATGGAGAATGCTTTTTATATTTAATTTGGTTGAGGTATTATTAACAATGGACTGGTAATGGCCGATTTGTTGTTGTACATGAAAAGTTGCGAAATTCTATTTGACATGAGAATTATTAGCCATATTACTTTTTTAGCATTTCATGGTCAAAACTTTGGACTGTATCATCCGGTACTTTTAGTGATCCTATATGCCTCACTTAAACCAAGGAGACGTTAGCTTCTTTGTTCTAACCTTTTGGTTTTCCCATATTCTGAGGGTCTTCCATTCTAACAGTTCCTGGATAAGGATTTCCCATGATAATATTTTGGGAAACTTACATACATATCACAATTCTTATGGATTCACATATCTAACACCTGAAGTTCGATATTTTGTTGTTATAAACCTATGCATGAAAAAGTGCATGTCTTTTAAAAAGTTAGTGAAGTGGTATTTATTATGTGATGTTAGAGATTTGAGTATTATGAATGTAAATATGAAAGTTTAAGACGTGTGAACGGGTAAGCATTGTGTGATATGCATGTAAATGGCCTGTTTTTTCCCCAAATCATTCTCAGTTATTTCAATGTTAATCTATTCATAAATTTTTTTCTCATCCCACCCAAAAACCCCCACCAACCTCCCACACACACGCACACAAAATGTTGAATTATGGAGTTCTACATTGGAGTCTAAAGACATTCATTTGAGTGGATTTAAAACTGAATATATGGAATGTAATTTTGGTAATAGTAGCTCTTTATGGGTGATCAAATCATTAAAAGACGTGAACGTTTTAGATATCTCGGATCAATTGTTCAAAGTGGCGGTAATATAGATAAGGATGTTATTAGTATAAATCAAGTTGGTTGGTTGAAGCGGAGGGATGCATCCGGCTTATTTCTTTCAACCAAGACACTTTTCAACCATTAGGCTAAGTTGACTTGCATTCATAACATTTTTTATTCTCACTGCTCATTGATTTATATCTCGTTACACTTTTACCTTAAGCTTGACAAAAGTTTTTCACAATTTTGATTCGGAGATATTGCAATGCTGCACCAAGCTAAACTGATTAGGAAGATTTACATACATACCCCTTAATTCTTATGTATTTACACATATAACACCTAAATTTCAATTCTTACATGCCACCTTATCAATGCTTGAAAAGGTGCATTTCCCTTTTGAAAAGTTAAAATGATGGTGCAAATGATGTGATATGAAAGATTTGGGTGGTATTATTTTAAGAAGTAAAGTTTAGGTCTTAGATATGTAAATACATAGGAATCGGGTGGTATATGCATGTAAATTTCCCAAAAATTAAAATTGCCTTTATTTTTACATATTATTTGGTGCCATCTGTGTTTATGATCAATTGCATGTCCAATTGACTTATTGATATCAAAAAAATTCTTGCCAACAGGTCTGATTTTCCATCCCTCAGAAATTCTAACAGCTCCAGTGCAAAAGCTCCTGCAAAAACAAGTCCAATGACAATTAGCCGGCATAAGTCATACAACAGCAGGCCTTCATTGCACAGTCCTTCTTCTGCTTCTCTTTTGTCAGCTTCTAGAGGCGAGAAGAAGGATGATGAAACTATCAATCTTTCAGGTTTCTTTCTACTATAACTTCACTGGCACCAGTCTTAAAACTTTTTAAAATGAACTCCATTTAACTTGCAGAGGCTACGGATTTCAGAGATTGGTGCCATAAAGAACTGGCCAGGCTCACCGGGGCAAATGGTAAGAATAATTTTTGAAAATTTACATATGTACCGCACCTTTCCTTTGTATTTACATATTTAATACAAAAACTTTGATTTTTTTTTCGTTTATAGCATTTTCACAATGCATGAAAATGTTTATTTTGTTTTTTAGAAGTTAATAATTATGGTATGTTTTATATCATATAAAAGATTAGGGTGTTATAAATGTAAAAATCGAAGTTACATACATAAAAGTTATTAAAGAAAGATTTGCATACATACCATCTAACACCTAAATCTTAAATTTTAATCATATTTCTCCTTACCGATGCATGAAAAGGAGTATTTCACTATTCAAAAGTCAATATAGTGGTTTTTTTTATGTGATATGGAAGATTTTGGGTTGTTATAAATGTATAGAAAATAGAGTCCAGATCTTAGATACGTAAATACTTAGGAATTGGGTGGTTTGTAGATCAATTCCCCTTCATTAAATTTGTAGTATTAAAGGCTAATTTCTTTCTTCCCCCTTCGATCAGCCGATACTAGTTTCCTGGAATACTGTTCGAAGCAGTCCCCCACAGAAGCTGAAATGCTTCTTAAAGCAAATCTTGGCCCCTTCGATCCCAACCATGAGTTCATAGATAAATTCCTCAGCTACAAGGACTTCTTATCGCCGGAAGTAATCGAAATAGCATTCCGTGCAACCGACGCCCGGCTTACTCCAGTTCCTCCTCAAGTTGCAGGTTCTGGTTCCACAGTGGATGCAGAGACCGGCAAGGCGGGGAGGAAGAAAGGAAAGAAAGGGAAGAAAGTGAGTGCGGCGGTGCTCGGTTTTAATGTCTCGAGCAACAATCGAATAATGAAGGGCGAAATTCAGACCTTCGACAATTAGCTGAAAGGCATAGCTGAGTTTATGGAGGCATAGTTTGTATATACTTATCTGTAAATGCTCTTAAGAAAAAAAAAATGATTNTCAAGCATAACCACTATGGTGCATTTTTAATAAATGTCAATGATGTGAATGATTATAGTTTTATGTATGTATATATGAAATTTTAGCTGTTAAATACTTGACTATATAAGAATTGTATGGTTTATATGTAAAATGACATAACATTCATATGTATCTATTTACATAATCTCAAATAGACTCTTTTGCATTACATATATATACACAAACATATACATATACATGTTTATACACATACATACATATACATATGTGTGTATAAATATTATTTTTTTAAAGATACGAGCCCCCAACCAACCTCATGTGAGTGACCATTTCATCTCGCACATAGGCAGACTCAAACTCGTGACCCCAAGGGATTTAGAACTGACTCTGCAGATGTCAACCAAAGAGTTACAACGAGTAGGACTCATGATCTTATTGCTCATCACAATCAAAGCTTCTTATTCATGCTCTATGAGACTCTTCAACTGCCTTCCTTGCAAGCACATCTTTCTTATGCCCATCAACTTTAGGGAAAATGATATGTCTCCATCCTTCAATCTCCACCGTCCATTCCTTCTTGGAGTACAAAACATGCCTAGGAATTTTATCAAGAAAATGAAAGAACCAAAATTAAATATAACAACTCTTTAGCTCAACTTCATCTTATCACATCACAAATCATACTTATCAATAAATAATAATAATATCTCTCCAAAATATTATCTTGTCAGAACATCATTATCTAACATGTAAATTACACCAACATTTTTATATTTACACATATAACATTTATGTTAATTACATAAAAATTTCATTTCATATTAGTTTATATATGTAAAGTACACAAGTTCATAAATATGTTTTAATGTTGTTTAGGCACTGAGTTTTACATAACCAAATATACAATCTTAAAGGTTAAATATGTAAATTTATAATAATTTTGTGATATCTTCATAAATTCCCAAAATATTTATTATTTTATTGTCATATAAAGCAAAATTAGGAAAGACACCCAACTCAGATAATATTATATCAGGACTCCCAAAATAGTTTGTGTTATGAGTTAAATGGTGGTGTGTCACATGTCAAGCGGGTCCCACTGTAATATACCAACATTGACTAATGTTAAGAATGATGAGACTCGTTTGACATGTGGCGTCCTACTATTAAACTCCGAATCAATTCGGAGCCGTGATTTAATATTTTTTCCATACATTGCACCCATCCAACTACTTTCATCGGTTTGAATCAAAACAGTTGGATGTGGGGGCCACGAGGCAACTGGTGAGGGCCCCACCAATCAGATTAACCCAAAGCCAACGCCTTCCGAGGACAAAGCCCGCCGTGGGGTCCGCTGGGCCCCGCACCATGAGCTGGCAATGTTGTCCCNTTAATGGCATTTTCTCCCTAATCATTTTTTTTTAGGTTGTCATTGTAGTTTTTTTTTTAAAACTTTTTGTTTGTACTTGTTTTTGCCTATTTGATTCACATGCTACTCTGTTTGCATTTGTTGTGGAGAAAATATTCCGTTTAGGACTGATGGCGGTCATGTTGTCATACATGTTATTGGCCCTCAACATGGCCGCCGGTGATTGACCGCGCGGACGTCCAGACAAAATATTTTTTAATGACTGTGAACACGTGACTTCTAGAAATGTTGGAAGTTTTATGATTATAATGTCACATTGGCCTCAATATCAAAATTTTCATCTTTATCTTTATAAACTTTATTTCTATGATTATAACAATGTATGCATGAAAATGTACGTCTTATTTTAGCAAAGGTATTTTAGGGCGATCTTAAAGACTTATCGTGTTATTTTAAAATTGTTGTTAAAAGTCTTTGCAGTGGTAACAATTACAGATGATTAAAATTTGCTGTAATGAAAATAACACGAATTTTCATCCTTGATAGCCTTTATAAAGTGCAGCAATCATTTCTAGTAGTTTTTTTCAAGTAAACATGAAAGTTTCAATCCTAGATATGTAACTTTATAAGCATTGTGTGGTGTATGTAAATCTCTCTAAAATATCACGACCTTTGATATTTGAGTGAGAATTTGAAAAATGAATGAAAGAGAGGGTTTGATTTGTAAATGATAATGTTTTGGGTGCCCTTAAAATAGAGGTGATTTTTATGTAATATGAATGATTTAAGTGATATAATAGCAAAATGTAAAGTTTAGTTGTTAGGCAATATGCATTTAAATGTCTCATTTTTAAAATATAAAAATGATTTGTTTCCCTTCTAAAATTACATAATAATGATATTTTTTTTATTGTAATAATTTGAGTGATATGCATGTAAATATCTAAGTTTAAATGTTAGATATGTAAATACATAAGAATTGTATGCTATTTATTTAAATACCCCTAATAATAATATAGAATATAAGGTATTAATAAGGGCCTTTTGACAATGTGCCAATTTATTGTTTTTTCTCAAATTTGCTACATTGAAAATGGCCTCATTGTTATAATTAAATTATTTTTAATATAATATGGATAGTTTTATGAGAACTTGAAATAAATAGATAAGTTTGTAAACGAGTCTATTCTAAGCAGAGTTGTGGCTGTCTCGAAATCGGCTCGAATGAATTTAGTTCGAATCGAAATCGGCTAATGGCTTGTTATTTTTTATTTCAAGATTCCAGACCGACTCAAAATTAAATCGAACTCGATCCGGGGAAATGAGTTGCCTTAAATTTGAGTTATTTGAATCCATTCCTATATAAATCAGCTTGATATGTCTCAAAATTGAACCAAGTGGCTCAAACTGAGTTAAACTGGATTTTTTTTTCCGATTCAAAATCGGCTCGTAGCTCGTTATAATCCAATCTATTTAGCATAACATATAACTTTTATAAATAAAAAATAATTTGAGTCGATCTCGAGCCACTTCGAGCAGGTCTGCGTATGGCTTGAACTCGGTCAAAAAACAAAAAATCAACCCGATATAGATATAGAAATATGGCATATAATAACTATGTATTTACATCTAATGCCTAAATTTTGACTTTTATATATATAACCCTCAAGTCTCTTATATGAGATTAAAAAGCACTAATCTTACTATCTTTTAAAAATTAAAATACTTAATTATACATCAGCAAAGTATTATGAAAACAAAAAATAAAATTGAAGTATTGGTTAAATAACAACATAGGAATTATTTGTTATGTATGTAATTATTTGGTATGTTTGTAAATTTTCTTTAAATTTTTTTATAACATGATCCTATCATTGCAATTTTCAAGATGGTGATGGCATGCTCCAATATAACATTAGATAAGACAAATGACTCATTATTTAGATAATGAGATCTATTCCATGAAAAAGACTTAAGATGATGATCAAATGAATAATTCTCATAAATTTTAATTTTGATGTGATCATAATATATTTATATATACATCTATATATAGTGTCGCTCAACGTTGTCAGTTGTTAGTCTCCTGGGATTACGAGTTCGAGCTAGTTTGATCAAATAGTTTAGCACATGAGGGTGATCAAAAGATTATATAATAACATGACAATTATATATATATATATATCATTAAAAAAATATTTTTTTTATCAAATGAAAAAAAGAGAAAAAAAATTGTATTTTTGCACCAATGATCTATAATTGGTCATCATGAAAGCTTCCAAACTATCATTATTACCTTTAAGTGCAAGGAACATGATATGTAGATATCTATCAATATCTTCCTCTCAATTAAGTTATAGCATATAGTACCTTTCCACATCTCTCTTTCACTCTAAGTATGGCCCACACCACCATCATAAAAAATAAAAATTAAAAATAAATAAAAAATCAGTAAATTGGCCTAAGATTCTTATGTGCTTCCTCATGAACTAACTCTTATGCCCCACAAGAGAANAATTAACAAAAATAAAAAAATCAGTAAATTGGCCTAAGATTCTTATGTGCTTCCTCATGAACTAACTCTTATGCCCCACAAGAGAACAAGATTGCAAGAAATGAGAAAAATAATAATGAAAACAACTATATCTTAAATAATTTTGTCAGACTTAGTACTATTATGACTTGTCCACCACCTCATTGTCATGATGAGGGAAGATAGATTGGACTTGTGATATATATATATATATATATATAAATGGTAAAGTTAAATCAATATGAATGCAAAGTTGTGTTTTTTATGAATATAATTAGGTTAATATCATACTTTCAACATGCTTAAAAAAATTAAATTAATAAGCAATTATGTTTTTGTACAAATATATAATTTATCATAAGTCAATCAATATTATTATAAAAGTTACAAAATGCATATGTTAAACTAGTATTTTGATTGTTTGAGGTAAGTAATAAAAATGAAATAAAAGAAAGAAGAACAAAGTAATTCAATTAAAAATTTTGTTACCTAATTATTTCATTTAGAAAAAGAATTATGTTTTTTTATTATTATTATTTTTTTGGTCGATGTAAAATTTTGTTTGAATATTATTAAGGTTCCGTTTGGGGCGGCTTATTTGGTGCGGTGCGTTTTGTAAACGCAACAATGTCTATTTGGGTAAACTACGTTTTAACAACTTATTAAAAAAATTACATTTTAAATCACTAAAATCAACATTTTCACACTGTTTATGACTAGGTGCAGTAGCAACTTTCAAGCTGTGGTTTCGTTTTTACCAAAAAAAAAAAAAATATAATAGTCACCACAACTTTTTTGACAGTAAATTATTTTTCAACAACTTATTAATAAGATGCAGCTGCCCAATACATACCCTAACAAAACATGATTATGAAAAATATATTTTCCAAATTTCCAAATTTTTTTGCAACACCACATACATCATAAAAATAATTTAGTTTTGATTTGCAAACAAATTTAATTATATATTAATTATAACCAAATCAAACATCTAATATCAAATTACAAATCTAACTACAAATAAAACCCTAATAGAATAAGGTATTATCAGTGCTTCAAATTAAAAATCAAGATAAGAAAACCTTGAAAGGTAAAATGGGCCACATGACATTGATATGTGATTTTGTGACATACCATCAAGGTAAGGACTCTAAAATAATAATAATAATTATTATTATTATTATTATTATGGTGTCCTTTCCCTTTCTTTAAAATTTAATAAAATAAACTAGCTATGAGAAATTCTAGAAAAATATATTTTTAATTATGAAATGCTTGGCATGATCTCAATAATATAAGTTAGGAAGTGGTTCCATGTTCATTGCTCCAATGCAAAGTCCACAAAAGAAAAGTGAATTACACAAATACCCATGCTGACAACTTTCATTATTTTTTTGATTTGCTTATTAGAAAAATGCATCTTATTCAAGGTGCAATTATTAAAATATCATGGGGAGGAGGGTAATTACTCCTAATTGGTACCAAGTTGATTAATTTACCATATAATCACCATCATTTGAGGCAAGCAACACATGATCATGAGATCCCAAGCATAACCACTATGGTGCATTTTTAATAAATGTCAATGATGTGAAAGACTTTAGTTTTATGTATGCAAATATGAAAGTTTAGCTGTTAAATACTTGACTACATAAGAATTGTATGGTCTATATGTAAAATGACATAACATTCGTATGTATCTATTTACATAATCTCAAATAGACTCTTTTGTATGACATATACATATATGGATGCATATGCATACCATACATGTAAGATGTATACACAAACATACACATATAAAAAAAGATATATTTATATGCACATAGATACATATACATGTTTATATACATACATACATATACATATGTGTGTATAAATATTATTTTTTTCAAAGATTGGTCAGAGGCTATGATACAAGCCCCCAACCAACCTTAGTTGAGTAACCATTTCATCCCGCACATAGGCAGGCTCAAACTCGTGACCACAAGCTGCAGATGTCAACCAAAGAGTTGCAACGAGTAGGACTCATGATCTTATTGCTCATCACAATCAAAGCTTCTTATTCATGCTCTATGAGACTCTTCAACTGCCTTCCTTGCAAGCACATCTTTCTTATGCCCATCAACTTTAGGGAAAATGATATGTCTCCATCCTTCAATCTCCACCGTCCATTCCTTCTTGGAGTACAAAACATGCCTAAGAATTTTATCAAGAAGATGAAAGAAACAAAATTAAATATAACAACTCTTTAACTCAACTTCATCTTATCACATCACAAACCATACTTAACAATAAATAATAATAATAATAATAATAATAATAATATCTCACCAAAATATTATCTTGTCAAAACATCATTATCTAACATGTAAATTACACCAACATTTTTCTATTTACGCATATAACATTTATGTTAATTACATAAAAATTTCATTTCATATTAGTTTATATAAGTAAAATACACAAGTTCATAAATATGTTTTAATGTTGTTTAGGCACTGAGTGGTACATAACTGAATATAAAATCTTAGAGGTTAAATATGTAAATTTATAATAATTTTGTGATATTTTTGTAAATTCTTAAAATATTTATTATTTTATTGTCATATAAAGCAAAATTAGGAAAGACACCCAACTTAGATAATATTACATCAGGACTCTCAAAGTAGTTTGCGTTAGGAGTCCAATGGTGGGTGTCACGTGTCAAGTGAGCCCCACCGTAATATACCGGCATTAGACAGTTAAGAATGATAGGACTCACTTAACACGTGACGCCTACATCATTAGACTTCGAATGCATCCGAAGTCGTGATAATATTTTTTAGATACATTGCACTCATCCAACTACTTTCATCGGTTTGAATCAAAACAGTTGGATGTGGGGCCACGAGGCAAATGGTGCGGGCCCCACCAATTAGATTAACCCAAAGCTAACGCCTTCCGAGGACAAAGACGCCGTGGGGTCCGCTGGGCCCCGCACCATGAGCTGGCAATGTTGTCCCTTGCGGAGAAACAACACGTGGGTCCCACTTTTTTTAAAAAAAAATTAAAAATAAAAAAAAATAAATAGAGCAAGTGGGTCCCACGGTGCCCCCTCGGGGATATCCGCCCGCATAATAGTCCCCAACTTTTAAATGGGAATTGATTGTACGTTTTAAAGCAGTTTGACCGGGAACGGGTCACGTGACCCGCATGCGACGGCCAGTAAACGGAGAGCTCGTGGGCCTAAATATAATGCTCCGTGTTAGCCCAGAGCATGTGGGCCCAACGGCCTGCTCCCAGGCTTCACGTGGCCGGATCCGCTGTAGGTGATCTGGCGGTATGCTAAATTGGAGTGATGGTTCCGCGCGAAGAGTGCACTCGAGCTGTTTGTGCTATCCGATCACAGCCGCACATCGCTACCGTATGATAGTGGACCCACTGTCATACAGCCGCGATGTGCAGCTGTGATCGAAGAGCGCACGCAACTCTACGTACACTTTCCCGTACCTAATAATTACACGCTAAATAGCTTTTTTACAAATATATATATATATATCTATATATATATATATATATATAATCTTCAGATTTACTTACATAACCCTTTATTCTTATATATTAACATATCTGACATATGAATACCAAAACTACAGTTTTTACACATATGCCACCTTACATATACATTCACCTTACATATGCATCAAAATGTGCGTTTCACTTCTTAAATGTTCATATAGTGATATTTTTTTTATGCTATATGAAGATTTAGATGGTATGAGAGTAAAAAAGTAAAGTTGCCATTTTTAATTTTATGAGCAAGATATTTTTAAATTTAAATAATTTATATATATATTCCATGGTATTATCGACCCCCTGACAGGAGCCCTCGAGACTCTTCAACAGAGATCAAGAATGAATGCCACAACAAAGAGCCTTATAGTCATCGATCAGGCTCTCCTCATTGATGAACAAGCTATCTATCAGATTATAATGATTCACCATCTGCTCGATAGTCCGACGCCGCTCTTCCAAGAGGTGTTCCACGTCAATGATAGAGGGTTAGTAACAAGACCATATCAGTTGATCGGGAACCCCGACAAAGTCTAACCCAACCAAAGTAGTCATGTCTACCTCAAGTCAATCGAGCTCTCAACCGATTGACTAACATAGGGACCTCCAACATCCTCTACAACCACATCTCATAAAGTGTCTCTACTATCCTTTATTCTCATATCGTAATTCAATATTCTTCAATATGTAAATATTAATTACATATTTACACTTTTATTTTAATATTTTCTTATGTGAAATGTAAATTTACATTATTACATGACAATATCATTCATATTTTTTTCTTATATAAAACACATTTGTTTGATACATCTAACATCAAAACTTTAGTCCTAATAACATGAATTAAAGTCTCATAAATGCACAAAAATTATAATAATTAAGTGGTATGTATGTAAATACTTCGAATAATAATAATATATTTATTTATTTAATTAAAAAATATTCATGATAAAATTACATTAACAGTACCCGTATTAGCGCAACTACAAACGGGACAACACTGTACAATCGGAGCACAGGAAGCACAGAGACACAAATGGCGGCAAGGTAGAATCAGCACAGTCGTCTCCCTCACCCCACAACTCCGGCAAGCTCTCACTAACCCCGCAGCCGCAGCCGGCGACGCCGGCGACGTATNAGCACAGTCGTCTCCCTCACCCCACAACTCCGGCAAGCTCTCACCAACCCCGCAGCCGCCGCCGCCGAAGCCGGCGACGTATCTCTATCATCATTAACGCTGCCGCAGCAGCAGGATTCAGCATCATCAGCCGGAGAAGCTTCATCAACTAGCCGTTGCTCCTCTTTAATTCGAATCTGGCTGGTGAGGATCTGCTCGAGATTCGTGCGGAGGAGATTCGCCGTCGCTTCGTTGGTCTGAGCGAGCTCCTTCCAAATCTCATTCTCGACCGAAAGTGTCCTGATTCGTTCCTCCATCGCCCAATTCAGTTTCCTCATCCTCTCAATCTCGTCTTCTTTCGCCTTCAATCGCTTACTGATTCCGTCCTCCATCGCCGCCATTAGCTGCCGGGAGAACCTCCTCCGCCTTTCGGTGATCTCCAGCCTCATTCTCTCTGTCTGTGAGATAAAAAAAAGATGATTTTTATTCTTTTATAGGTGGAAATAAGCAGATCTGTGATATGTTTTGGATTAATGGGGAAAGGGAACTGACGTGATGGAGGAGGAGGCGATCGAGATCGAGCATCTGCTGCTGAAAACAGGGGAAGAGGTCTTCGCCGAGGAAGGAAAGGGGATCCCTTGGGCGCTTTTTGGAGTAGAACGGGAGGCCGCCGGAGATGGTTATGCCGCTCTCCGATGGGGCGGCGAGCGGCGGAGCTAAGCCTGTGTGAGAGTTTCCGAGCATGGCGGGAGGTTTGGAGTCTGGAAACTCTGCAAGTTCTCTGTTTTGAGAACAGATCATGAGGAACAGGTATTTGAAGGTGGAGAAGCAAAAGAGATGGAGCACCGGTCGGCCATGGGAGGGAGGAGAGGGAAAGGTATTGTGGATATTTATAAAAGAAGAGTCATAATGATGTTTAATTAATTCAAGTAATATCTTGTTTTGCACATTTTGGCTGAAAAGTATGTTTTGGGAAGAACATAATTGGAGAAATCCCCTTTTGTCATTTTTTCTGGGGTTAATTCTATGATAAGCAATTGTTTGTGCTAACGGAATTGAAAAATTTACATATCTACCATAAAATTTTATTATACATTTAATATTTACATGAATGTAATATGAACAAAGTTGTATCGATCAAGTCAAAGAGGTCAAATCTTACCGAACCAGGGGATTGGAGAGAAGACAATCGGAAGATGTTATCACAATAAAGTTGACAAAATGGGAGATCTGGTTCGCTTGTGATCTCCAGTTTCTGCACCATCTCAATGACACTCAGAGACCCCATTGGTCATGATCCATTTGCCGACCAATATCGACCAAGTGCAAACCGACCAAACAAATATCAATTGATTAAGGATCTTGCCGACCTGAAGCTAATTAAGACATAGTCGAGTGTGTCAAAGAAGAATCAAACTACAGCTTCAAACATGTAAACATCATGTATATCTTTCTTTAAAATATAAGTAAAATATAATATCATTAAATTATATTCTCTCTCATATAAATAGAATGATCATTTCATGAATAAAACAAGACCACATAACATATTTCTGTTTGTTATTGTTCACTCTTATTTCTGTCTCTCTCTCCTAACTTAGCTCAATTCATTGATTCACAACAAATCATGATTCAATAATATATATATATATATATATANAAATATATAAGATTTATAGTATAGGAAAGTAAATGCCCTTAAATAATTTATTTGTACGGGCATTTACATACACGATGTATGTCGCATACTTCTTATATATTTATAGAAGATTTTTATTTTCATATAGATTAATTTGTTTTTAAATATATGAACATTAATATGAAATAGTTTATTTTTAAAAGATATAAAAGAAGCATAAATTTTAATAAGGCCATTTATTATTAAAAAAACAAAAAGCAATAATATGATTATTGTGATTTGTGGCTGATGCGTGGTAGAAAATTCTTGGCGTGAGAGTAATGGATTATCATCTTAGCGTTGCGCGAGCATTCAATACACTCAGATGAAAATGAATCAACCTAGGATGACACCAGAATTTTTTTCGTGAAAAACCCGCAAAAGAAAAATATCACGGGGCTTGACCCAGTTACAAAAAAATCCACTATAAGTTGATGATTACAAATGCCCTTGTCCTACAGACGGGAAAGAGTTACTAGATTTTACAAGGTACAACGTCGGCTAACAACGTCTAGTTGGAAGTGATCGACGGTAGTCAACAACAATCGATGACGGTCGGTGGTGGTCGATGGAGGTCGGCGGTGGTCACAAACGGTGGTCGTAGACGGTCGGTAGTCGATAGAGGTCAACAGTGATCAGCGACGGTCGACAGTGGTCGATGGTGGTCGGTGGTGGTTGGTGGTGGTCGACGAAAGTAGGCGGTGATAGAGATAATGTTGGACTTGAACTCCTTCTCAAAAACTCAAGTTCTTTCTCAAGCCCCTCCATCTCGTGAGAGAGATAAAACTCTATTTATAGTCTTATAGGTGCAATTAATGTAGGAACATCAACCATTTTGATCGGACGGTCCAGAGAGTTTCCTTTAATCATGCAGCTTTTAATGGACATTTGAGTGTCTTAACAATGTCAGAATTGAGTAATCTTGAGCTCTTTGGATTCGTCTTGTCGATACAGTAGATTCGACAATATACTCGCCTATTCGACATCTGTTTGACCATTTAAATGTGTCTAGAAGTCTTTTAAGAACGGTTTAATGACTTGATATGAGCTTGATTTGATTTGGATTGAACTAGTTTTTATATCGCTGAGCCCCGTCTCATCGAAGCGTTCAGTTTGAATACAAGTTTGTTGAAATCAGAGCTTTGGATGCGTTTTTATCAAGGCTTGAATATCTTTTGCTCAAAATATTGCCTCGAGATTCATGACGTACGATGAAAATTGACTGGTGGCGTATCAGTGACATAAATCATATATTATATGAGTAATCAGTAATTACCAATTAGTTCTTGCCTTTTTACCTCAAATTGCATGGTTCATTTGTGCATGGTGGGCCCCAAAACTGTCGAGGTATTTTAGCAAATGTAAAATATAAAAATGAAAATTTAAGAAAATGAAAAAGATATTTTATTAAAAAATTAATACGAGCGTGGAATATAAGCCGACACGAGCGGAGTTGGCACGTGTCCACAGTAGAGGCTCGGTTGAATGAATGGGGCCCACAAAGTTTATTTGGTACGCGTGTGTGGGCCCTACGAAATGATCGGACATATGGGCCCCATCCGGTTCGGTCACTTCCTACCTTTGTCTTAGCCCACGCTCGACTTTATATATATTTATTTATGTAGTTTTTTTTTTCTATTTTATATTTTTTTACCAATTGTTTTTTTTAACCTGATTAAAATAAATAGTTTTTTTCAATCTCTAAAATGGCTTCGTCCGTTGAAATATATATATATATGTATATATATATNGAAGAGGCTGTTAGAGCAGAGGCAGAATGCCCTACCCAATTCTCTTCCTCTTGTATCGGGGAGAGACTCCTCTCCAATGGCTTCAACTATTGGAATTATCTCAAATTCACCTTCACCTGCTGTTAGTTCTGGGGCATCTCCATTTTCAAAGTTTCCTGATGCCCAAGCTCCGATCAACAATTGTCCCCAAAATATGATGGATGCTCATCAAAATCAGCATTTTGGTCCACAATTTGGGTTTGGAGAGCAGCAGAAGCTGCTGCTGCAACCTCATAATTTGCCATATTTGCCTCATTTAGCTAACCAGTCTGCTAGCATAGTGTCTCCTGAACAGTTGCGTTCTTCAGATATAGCACAAGATACTCAAATGCTGAATATGCTTGCACGACAATACTCACAGTCCCAGGCTCCTATGCAATCTCAAGTTTCTGTGCCATCACAACTCTCTTTGTTTAATGAATGTCTGGTACTCAAACAGCAGTTGCAGCAACAGCAACAGCAGCTCCTACTCCAGCAACAGCATCTTTTGCTTTCTCAACTCCTTGCTGGACATCAATGTAGTCCTCATTTTGGCGAGCCTCCACAGAAATTGGATTCGTCTGTTTCAGTTGGAGATGTTTCAATTGACAATTTTCTGATAAGCCAGAGACAGGAGGCCCAGACTAATGAGAATATACTAGCAGATAATCTTCATGATGAACGTGATTCTACTATTCAGAAAGTAAATTTGCTGTATAGCAATAATACAAATAATCCATCCTGTTCTGGACCCTTATTATTGCAGTTACCGCATCAAATATTTGATATTGCTTTACCTTGCAAAAAACATGAAAGCATTCAAGATGTTGGTGATCATCATGCATCTAATTTATCTGTCGCATTTGGGCAAGTTGCGACTTCACTAATCTCTGATGCATTGGAGAAGCCTGTGGAAGCTTTTGATTCTTCAGACGATGCTCTTTACCTAAATTGTCATGCAAAAGAACCCAAGCTATCAATGCCTCAGCCCAGTGAAGTTATTCCATCAGAATGTTCTGTATTGTCACAGGAAGCTTCAAGTACTTCTGGTTTTGGATCCCCTATCGTCAATCAAATTTGTGCTATAAAAATTTCCTCAGAGGATGATTTTATTGAGCAACATCGTACTGATTTTTCTGCAGCGAAAGATTCAAAAAATGTAGAAACATGTCAAACAAAGAAAAGCACAGAAAGAAAAGCACGAAAAAAGAAAAACTCAAAGACACAGTTGGCTTTGGACCTTCTAAGGGGATTTTCCAACTCAAATCAATTGGAGCAGCTAAAGTCAACGTTTGATATTGAGGATCTAAAGTCTCATGATTTATCTGAGGCTCAGACAGGCAAATTGAAGCAACCTAATGATTTTGTATCTACTGCGGTTGAGGACAGTTCTAACAATTCTTTCATACCTGCGGATTATTTGAAATCTCATCTTCCAGCTTCGGTTACGGATAAAGGAGCCGAAACATCAAATAAGAAAGCTGGGTACATAGATGGTGGCACCTCTGAGTTCTCCAGCCTCCGGGCCTGGAAATCTGCTCCTGGGGTCAAGGTAAAATCACTAAAAGAAATCCAAGCAGAGGAACAGCAAAGGGTTCAAATAGAAAATATGGCATCAGAAATTGAACCCATCTCTACTAGCTGTCAATTATCAGTACCCTGGGCTGGAATTGTAGTTGGTTTGGATCATAATCCTGGTGGAGCTATCGTACAAGTTGATAGAAATGCAGAGCACGTCTTGAGATCTGACAGTAATTTGAGTTCTAAAAGCAGGCTTGGCCATCTTCATGATTTGTTGGCTGAAGAAGTTCTGGCCAAGTCAAGTGTGGGTGATGATAGTATTTTCATAGACAACAAGGAGGAATTTTCGTCAGCTGTTTTTGATGTTAATATTTCTAGAGACCTTAAAGGGCAACTTTTGTCACCGGTTATATCGGCCACTACTTCAGTTGATGCATCAGCTATTCATGATGAAGGTTTTATTGAGACTAAAGACTCCAAAAAGGTTCGAAAAAAGGGGCCGAAGGCTAAAGTTTCCGGAGCTAAGAGCTCTTCACCAGTTAGTTCATTTGATACTTCCTCCTCCTCCTTACCTGTGGAAAGGGAGAAAGATCAGAATCAGACACAAAAGGAGAAGGAAGGGTTACCTGCTCCACCGACTGCTTCTCTAGCTGATTTTATTTCTTGGAAGGGAGAACAATCAAATTCCTCGCAAGCACCAGCGTGGTCTATGGATACGTTCAAACTTCAAAAACCTATTTCTCTGAGGGACATTCAGAAAGAGCAGGAAAATAAATTATATTCGCAGCAGAATATTGCTATGACCACTCCAACAAAAGTGCAATCTAATCTGGGAAACCATGGTTCTGGTTCTTTGCAGGTTGTAGGATCATATCCCTCTAGTGGCTCCTCTCCCATTCATGGCAGCAGCACACTTACATCAAGACAGTTGAAACCTAAAGTAGAAGCTGATCTATTTTGGGATCTTGTCGATCATCCAAAGCAACAAGAAGAACAGTATGTTTTGAACATCAACTTTGTGCACTTTCAGTTTCTTGTTATCGCATAACTTTGTGCATTTTCAGTTTCTTGTTTGGCATTATTTGATAACGGTCTCAAGTTTTTTAAATTTAACCTAAATCCTACCTTGATCTTCAGAAATTACCTGACTATACTAATCAGATATTATTATTTTAAAACTTCAGTTTAGTATTTTCTGTTTACCGAGCACTGATTAAATGAAGCAATTGCAGCTTAAAGGCTGCTTGAAATTCCACTACAATGTAACCTATTTACTTTAGGAGGAGAGCTTGTCTTGGTAGCAAGTTGATGTAGGGAAATGAGCAATGTAATGAATACCTTATTATGTTGTCTTCTTCTATTTCCCTGAGAAATTTTATTGATCCAATTATCCATTCTGGAGACAAATTATGTTTAAATTGAAAAGCGACTGAGGCGATCCACTAGAACGACAAACGGACACTTTCTGAAACATGAATGATCATAAAGGAAAAATATTAATATATATTATATGATGCAAATATGCGAATTATAATCTTTATTATATTTAATGATGTACAAAGAAGGGAAGAACAATGCCTTAGATTAATGAGGTGGATTAATCTATGTAGCTGGAAAGATCAAATACTTGGATTGATGATTTGGAAGCTGCAAAAATGGGAACTTCCGGGGTTGGTGAGTCATTCCAGCAACAATCAATACCAACCTCAAGTTGCTTAGTGGTTCAACCTACTCAACTTGAAGTTTAGAATCATGAAGTTATTGCATGAACATCCTTAGTAAGAAATATTATCCCATTGAAGATTTGAGGGATTGAATTTAAGTTGGATAGTATTATCATCAATCTTTTCTCTTATGAAATTTCAATTGCTTGGCTCAATTATGAAGGACAAGATTCTTTGCAAGTCTAACTTTAGTTTTATTATCATATAATTATTCATTGGATTATTTCTTCAATTTTTGTGGCACTTTACAAAATATATTCCGTGCAAGATAGCTATGAATTCTGCTTTGGCTTTGCTTCTTGTTTCATCTTCTTGTTTCTTCCTTCTCTAGGTGGCTAAGTTTGATTATTCATTTGTAGTGGCACAAGATGTAGTGGTTGATCTTCTATCAGTGATAAAACTTACCTAGTTTGCATCAGGGAACACTTCCACACGCTAATTGGGAGTTTTCAAAGATAGTCTTGTTCTCGGATTTTCTTTAGATATTGAAGTATTTAAAAAATTGCAATCATGTGCGTTTTTGTTGGACTATTTTAATGATTTGTTGGCCATGGAAACTAAGATGCAAATATCTTATCTGGTATGTGCTCAATAAATTAGTTTTCCATATCTTACTTTATCAGCAAGACTTCAATTTTCAGTTCCCATCTTAATATTTGAATACTAAAATTGTTCGTTGGTTTACATCTCATCATCCCACTTTCTTTAAGGAGAGATTAAGGTTATATTTTCGTTGAGATACATTTTTGTTGATCAAGCAATTTTCATGCCAAGGAATTGCCAAGGCTATACCAAATCTTTAATCTTGAAATATTTTTCATTGAATATTCTTAAAGTTGTGACACCATTTTGGGGGTTTTAGAAGGTATTTGAGGATCAAATCTAGCATGAGAGTGGTTGTAGAATAGCAAGAATGGAGAATACGGTTGGACAACAAAGATTGGAAGGAAACTAAGTAGTTAATGTTGCTGTCTCGGAACAAAATAATAGCAAACACCGTTGTTTGATGATACTGGCGAGGTATGAACGCCAAGATTGTTCTAATTCCTGCTTTTGATCAAGATACAACTCACTACTTGAAGGAGAAGAATGCTATAACTCTCTAAATAAGAGAAAGTAGAGAAAATCAAAAGGCTAAAAATGAATAATATTTGAACTGGACGATTCTTTTAAACCAGATGGTTCACCAGTTCTGACCGGTTCATTCACTGTTGTCTGCAGAAATAGTTTTGAGCTTGGACCGAACCGGATGAATGATTGGTTCGCGGTTGAACTCGTCAAACGGGCCGGTCCAGTCTGCTTTCAAAAACCATGCAAAACAACAAAAACTTGTAAAAAATACAATAAACAAACATGTTCTTAAAATAAAAGAAAAAAAATAGTGATCTCAAACAAGCCCTTAGCTTATCCCTAAAAAAAGTGATCTCAAACAAACCCTAAACCCTAAACCCTAAACCCTAAACAATATTCTACAAGGCTTGTTCAGACTTAAGTTGTTTCTGATGTAAATTTTGAAGGAATTCAAATTGCTCTTTTGCTGAACGAAGTAAGGTCGAATGATGAGTCTCAATGGTGATTGTGTTGCCATGCATTTCGTGCTTCCTTAATTTTTACTCATGTGGTTTTCTGTGCGTTTCTGTGCGTCTTTTAATTGTTACTATAATGTTATCTAGTTTTTGGACAATGATTACACCAATGTCTTGTTGTCCATTACTCCATGGATGAATTGAAGTCATAAGCTGCAAGCTAGAGCTTCGAGCACTGTTGGGCACCCTCAATATTTTCTTTCTTCCGTTTAATTTTCCTCTACATGCTTAAGACTCTTTCAGGAATATTATCTAAATTTCTATTTAACTTAGTAGAAACTTGTGCACTCATTTCTCTTTATTTTGATTTTCTTTTGTGTATTCCATTCTATTTCATCAAAAGTGTGCAATTATTACCAATATTAAATTAAATAGTCGAATGTACCATGATGATGCCTTCTTTTTGTTGTGGTT